>JBBPJX010000047.1:0-34472 GCA_038088955.1 Neotropicomus parvogracilis
CTCTTCCTCTTCCTCTTCTACTTCTTCCACCTCTCCCACTTCCTCGAACCACACCAGTGCTAGCTGGACCAGTGGACAGGTAGTCCCGTCTGCGACAGCGGTGCCTGTTCCTGGCTTGGGCAATCCCGAAAACATCTTTACTATCAACCAGATCATGGTTGAACTTGGTACTATGCTCTTTGCGGCAGAGAAAAACTAGAAGATGCGAGCATCTTGTTCTTCTTTTCCCGGAACAAGCTTTCATAGAGCCTGTACCGGATACGGGTTTGCAACCATTGTTATGTCTACCGGCACATAAAGCCCTATACCTTGAAGTGTATGTCCTACACAATCTTTATTACATTATTGCTATCAACTGGTTGGCAGTAAATGCCCGATCGCAGCAACCTCTAACGTACATACATGCGTACCCCATAGCAGCAAATACTTGCAAACGTCCAGTGGGCTCGAGTCAGAACCCATGCAGATCACGAGGAACGAAACATTACGTGAAACAAGTGACAAGCAATACCTGCAAGCCTTGTTGCTTGACCCATTGCAGCGAGGCCCTGTTCCCTTTTCTGATATCTTTACGAAGCGCACTCTTGCTGGGTTTCAGAATCCCACGAAGAGCTGACTGGCCCTTGTGGCGTGTAGCAACATACTCTTTGATGTTGACGTGAGCCTCAGCCTTGAGCATCTTGCGAGCGGAAGTGAGCGTGCATGGGAGATCCGAGGCATTAGGCGAGCGAAGGCCAAGTTCGATTATGAGTGCGCGTAATAGATTGAGTTCTGTGTCGTTTCCCCTGACCGGAGATGAAATGAATCTAAGAAGCAACCTTGATTACCTTGAAAGATCCGTATAGGTGGCCGAGACACACCGCGAGATGAAAGCAGAGGCGTCATCATACGAGGCAGTAGGAGTGTTGATCCCACTGTGATACTCGGAACTGACAGAAGTAGTGCCAGACGACCAGGTTCGACGTTTTGCCTTCTTGGAAGCCCTGCAGTCGTCCGCATGCCCTTGGTCCTCGGATGAAACGCGGCCACTGTCCGACTCCGCGCTCGTGAACTCACCATCTATGGAAGAGTCGTTATTGCATAGGGAGAGTCTGTCCAGTGCAGAGGACAAGTCACAATCCGAGCCATGATGTCCGGTGAAGTCAGAAAGGGTGGACGGAAGGGAACGGGCGTCGAGGAGGGGATGGCGAAGAACGATAAAATCAGTGCTGGCAGGAGGGCCATGTGTCCAGACAATTTCGTCGTCCTCGAGGGAGAACTGTGAGAGGGGACTGTCCGAGTCGTATTCGCTGTCCGACATGGTGGTGCTGGATTGAGTGGTGTCCTATAGGGGTTATTGATGATACACGCGGAGTCGAAGAGGGCGCAGTGGACAAGGTAGCTCGTCGCGTTGCACAACGTCGAGACCTGGATGTATGCGTATATGCGCTCTTAGACTCCTAAGAGAAAAGAGCGAACAACGTGTGAGATGTGTTATGTAATACGATTAGATGACCCTCTGCCCAACGTCGTCGTCGTCGCCGTCGCCATCCACCACAACTTGCCTCTTTATTTCTCGCCGTCGTTGACGCTGATTGTCTGTCGTACTTGAGCCCACGTCAGAAATGGAGGTTTGTATGCGCCATCATTCCCTTTGGATCTTCTTCCATGTTTATCACCCGTCTACAGGGCCTGCTTGACTTCTCCAAGGAGTTCGATGTCTCCCTCCTGGACAAGGTCGCGATGGCCTTTTACACCGGCCGTGGTCAGGAGGTCTGCTTCTCAACTCGACCTCATCTCTCCGTGACCGTTCTAACCTCACCCCAGCAACAAATGGCCCAGCAAGTTCTCACTCAATTGGAGGAACATCCAGATGCATGGACTAGAGTCCCAGAGATAATGGAGAGGTCGTCTTTTCAACAGTCAAAGGTTTTTCACCAATCCGCTTGCACGTTGCTCATCTCACCGTCTCCGCCCAGTACATCGGTCTTCAGATCCTCGAGAAACTCATCACCACGCGCTGGAAAACCCTACCCGATGGTCAACGGCAAGGTATCTGATATTTCGTCGTTCCTTGGCGCGCCACTCAATTGTGTCTAGGTATCAGGAACTTCGTCGTCGGTATAACTGTCAAGATCGCTTCGGACGAGACGACCATGCGAAAAGAAAAGACCTTTGTCAACAAACTCAATCTCGCGCTGGTCCAGGTGAGATTCCATCTCAGAGGTTTTTCATCGTATATCCATCCCATTTTATTCAGATTCTGAAGCAAGAATGGCCACACAATTGGCCCACTTTTATAACTGAACTTGTCGAGTCCTCCAAAACCAATCTCTCGCTATGCGAGAACAACATGGTCATCTTGCGTCTTCTCTCCGAGGAAGTCTTTGACTATTCCGCAGAACAATTGACTCAGACAAAGATCAAGAATCTCAAAAACCAAATGTGTGGAGAGTTTAGCGAGATCTTCAAACTTTGTTCAGAAGTCCTCGAAGAAGCACAGAAAACGAGTTTAATCAAGGCTACTCTAGAGACGCTTTTGAGGTTCTTGAACTGGATACCTCTCGGTTATATCTTCGAGACCACTATCATTGATCTTCTACTCAACCGTGTAGGCGCCCCTTCCTCTGTTACTCCCCTAAGCTTATGTTTTTGTAGTTCCTCGAAGCCCCGGAATTCCGTAACGTGACTCTGAAATGCTTAGCTGAAATCGCTGGCCTTAACGTGGGGCCTGAATACGACCCCAAATTTGTCATATTGTTCGCTATGGTCATGACATCCATAAACCGTATGATCCCACCTTCGACCAACATCGCCGCCGCCTACGCATCCGCATCCGACTCTGGTCAAGAACTGGTCCTTAACCTTGCGCTATTCCTAAGCAATTTCCTATCCAACCATCTTCGAGCCGTCGAAACCGAGGCAAATCGCGACGTACTACTCAATGCCCATCTGTACATGGTCAAAGTGTCCCAAGTCGATGAGCGTGAAATTTTCAAGATCACACTCGAATACTGGTCGAAGCTTGTGGCGGAGCTTTACGACGAGATCCAGGCGTTGCCTATTGGAGACAGCGGCTTACTCATGGGGCTGAGTCTTGGGAATGGAAGTACCAACATGCTGAACGGGATGTCTTTGCGGAAGAATATCTATAGCGACGTTTTGAGTAACCTGCGTCTTGTTGTCATCGAACGGATGGTTAAACCAGAAGAGGTGCGAACCTTCGTTTTCGCGGCTCTTGTCCTCTAACGGGACTTCAGGTTCTCATCGTTGAAAATGATGAAGGCGAAATTGTGCGGGAGTTTATGAAAGAGTCTGACACCATTGTTCTTTACAAGCAAATGCGCGAACTTCTGGTGTATCTTACTCACCTAGACGTTGTTGACACAGAAAACATCCTAACGGAAAAATTGGCCAAGCAAGTCGATGGCTCCGAATGGAGCTGGCAAAACCTGAATACGCTTTGCTGGGCCATTGGTAGCATTTCCGGAGCTATGAGTAAGTGATCATCCGTCTACTGACGTTACTTGTCGTCAATGAAACCATTTTAGACGAGGAGACCGAAAAACGATTTCTTGTGACTGTAATCAAGGACCTGCTTGGGCTATGTGAGATCAAACGAGGAAAAGACAACAAAGCTGTCGTCGCGTCAGACATCATGTACATTGTCGGACAATACCCGCGCTTCCTCAAGGCTCACTGGAAGTTCTTGAAGACCGTAGTCAACAAGCTATTTGAGTTCATGCACGAAACGCACGAAGGTAGGCGTTCGATATAGTTTTCTTTTGCCAAGTTGACTTGGAGCAATCTACCTGCAGGTGTCCAGGACATGGCTTGTGATACTTTTATCAAGATTGCTCAGAAATGCCGCCGACATTTTGTCATGCAACAGTCGGGGGAGCAAGAACCATTTGTCGATGAAATTTTACGGTTGTTGCACAGAATTACTGTCGACTTATCGCCTCAACAAGTATATATACGCGTTCGTTGACCCATGCTTCATGAACTGACTCGGTGCTCTTGGAAGGTACATACGTTCTACGAGGCGGTCGGGTACATGATTTCTGCCCAGCCGAATAAGCCTCAGCAAGAGAAATTGATTGCAAAACTGATGGAGTTACCCAACAACGCTGTAAGCGTCCCTCACATCCCTTGTGTTTGTCGACTGATCCGGTTTTTGAAGTGGGATTCTTTGATGGCTCAAGCTGCACAGAACATTGACGTATTGAGCAACCTTGACAACATCAAAATCCTCTCAAACGTGTTAAAAACCAATGTTTCCGCGTGCACATCCATCGGTAGCTTCTATTTGCCCCAAGTTGGTCGCATATTTCTGGATATGCTGGGTCTGTACAAGGCCGTGAGCGGCATAATCAGTGAGACAGTCGCACGAGAGGGTCAGCTTTGACATTGTCGGTCCGTTGGCGTTGCTGATGCCTTTGATCAGGTGTTATCGCGACGAAAACTCCCAAGATCCGGCAGCTGCGGACGGTAAAGAAGGAAATCTTGAAGTTGATGGAAACATACATAAAAAAGGCGGAAGACATGGATGCTGTTAATGCCAATTTTATGCCGCCGCTCCTGGATGCGATCCTTGGGGACTACAACCGCAATGTACCTACTGCGCGGGACGCCGAAGTTCTTAATGTGATGGCAACAATTACTGGTCGCCTCGGCGTAAGCTATTTTCATGCATGATCGAGAAGACGGGTACTGAGGTTTCCGGTTACTCAAGCCACTCCTTACACCTCAAGTCCCCGCCATCCTTGACGCAGTATTTGAACCCACACTCAACATGATCAACCAAGACTTTGCTGAATTCCCGGAACACCGCGTTGGCTTCTTCAAGTTGCTAAGAGCCATCAATCTCAATTGCTTCCCCGGTAGGCGTGGTGTTTTTTTTTTTGCGGCCACTCTCCCTCTAAGGACGCCGTTACAGCTCTTCTTGGAATACCACCGGCTCAGTTCAAGCTTTTCATGGACAGCATTGTCTGGGCTATTAAGCATACCATGCGAGATATTGCGGACACGGGTCTAAATTGTACGCTGACGTTCTTACTTGTGACCCTTGTACTGAAAGCTGCCTAGTGTGTCTCGAGGTAGTCAATAATTTTGCCAGCGCAGAGCCGGCTGTTAGCAACGCCTTCTTCCAGCAATACTTCCTGAGCATCCTACAAGACATTTTCTTTGTCCTTACGGATGCTGATCATAAGAGTGGATTTAAACTCCAGAGTCTTCTCCTTGCACGGATGTTCCAACTTGTTGAGACAAACCAAATCCAGTCTCCGTTATTCAATCCTGCACAAGTCAATGATCCGAACATGTCCAACTCGTTGTTCCTCAAGGAATACTGTGCAAATCTACTCAAGACAGCGTTTCCTCATGTCCACAAGTAGGTCGATTTTCAGTGGTGATGTTTCTCTGCTCATCAGGGTATGATATAGTGCTCAAGTTCAAGTATTCGTTACTGGACTCGGAGAGTTCCACAACGACATCAACCGGTTCAAGCTCGCGCTGCGCGATTTTCTTATCCAGCTGAAAGAGTTCTCTTCTGGCGATAACGCTGAATTGTATCTCGAGGAGAAGGAAGCTGAAGCACTGATGAAGGCCCAAGCTGAACGAGAACTCGCAATGCGTGTACCGGGCTTGTTGAAGCCATCGCAATTAGAAGACAAGGATGAGGATATTTCATAGAAAACGCTTGTACCAGCATCGACATCATCTCTTGCGCACATCCTTTTGTTTGTTTCTCTGATACGATGGCATGCTTCCCTAATTTTACTCCAGACGTTGAACTATCTTCATTTCATCAACTTGCCTGTCACCTCACTCTGCTATCGATGTCTGCTCACAGCGTCACGTCTAATGTACTAGTAGTGTAGGTCGTGGAAGGTAACAAAATAATGTAGAATATTGGCTGAAGCTCGAGCTCAAATAAGATAGCGCTGCACCGATCGCTTTATCGATCACCACCATGTTCAAAAAGTTGCTTCCTTGGCCCCCTAAGCCGCAGAAACGGATTGCTAACTGAACTCCCAGGTTCTCGCCGTCCACCGATGTAGCTAGCCAGACACCACCCAAGTCCTCTGTCCAACGATCTATCCGGGCTGCGGTGCTTGCCCAATGGCAATTATCGCCTGAAACTCTGGAACATATATGGCCAAAGAAAGAGTCCTTGACTCATGTAAAATGGTCTGTACCTTCTCTGTGATACCTGGTCGTGAACCCACCCGACAAGACAGCAAAGAACACATTTCGATATACACCGTCAATAGTGAACCATTGTTTTTCCAACACTTTGATGGTCCATTCTACCCCACCCTTCGACTGCTCCACAAGTGTGAGTCACGCTTTTTCTGGTCGACGTTGTTCCGTACGCATCCCCGTAGATCCGTTCCTGCTGCCGAAAGTTGGCATAGACCGAGGCGCTATACGCTTCCTGCTTGCAGGGGCGGATATGATGTGCCCTGGACTCACGTCCGCTGGCGGGTATCTTCCCCCAGCTGAATCTGAAATACCAGCCAACTCGCTCGTCGCAGTGCACGCCGAAGGGAAAGAACATGCCGTGGCAGTTGGGATTACAAAGTTGAGCACGGAGGAAATGCGCAAGATCAATAAAGGGGCTGGCGTGGAAATCGCAGCACATTTGGGAGATGACTTGTGGGCGATTCAGACGATGTAGATGTAATGCTGTTCGTCAAATCCAACGGGTTCTATTTTTTCTTCGTGGATCCGCTGCGCTGCCGAGTCGTAACTGATCACCTCGGCGCTTGCTGTTTTGCGAGGTAACTAGTGGGTAACTGTTGTTCCGACTCGGAACATTTCCGCTTCCCCCCCCAGACGCGAGCTCGCCGTCATTTCATGGACCACATTTAGTACATCATGCAGGGTTCAGACGGCAGCGCGTTCGCGTATGACTCGTTTGTCCGAGTCAGTAGACGCAAGAGGCGTAAGGGGAAGGGTTCTACAACGCCGCACGATCGCCTCACACGCGTAAGAGAAGAACTCGAAAGTGATGGCGACTGGTCGCTATGTTGTCAAGGTACGTACTACTGGCGCTGGGTCCGTGATCAGTGTTCAACCCGATTTTCGGATGAAAGAAATATTCCAAAAGGCACTTGACGAGGCGTGTATGAGGCCTTGCAAAGTGCTGTGCCTCGGACTGGGGAGCCCGTCCTCGTCTCGGGACGCCCGTGCACAACTTGCCTTGCTCGGTTGTCTCTGTACTTCCTTAGACATCGTGCGTGGCTTTAAGAAACCTTGATCGTGTCTTGGCCAGTTTCTCTGACGAGCTGCGTCGCAGGACTCTGCCAACGTTTCCATGTATGACCCCGTGTTCACGGACGCAGATAGACAGCTGATCCAGACCTTGGGAATGCGGTGTCTTGATCACGTCCAAGCAAGCGATTTCATCTCGGTCTCCGATCTCGAACTAAAAGCAAGGTTTGCAGGGGGGAGAGCATTCGTTGGACTGTCCCACGATGCTGTACATGCCGCACTGCGACTTGAAACTGTATGAGGTTGTCATTCGCGCGAATTGGACCCTTGACGGCGTGTGCAATGTCGTGTTCCTCGCGAACCGTTTCAGTGACTACGTCGACAAGTACGTACGTGCTGTTGGAAGACGGCGTCTGTCTGACTCGGGTCCACAGCAACGGGTCCTTTAAGCTGGGAACGGAGTCCCCGTGCTTGACGAGGTTGGGTACGTGGACTTGCAACTGTTTGACAGGTGGCCCGCTCATCCAACGATGCGTTCTTCGGGGGTGCCAGTACCCTTTGTAGAATGTCGGCCCCTCCCCACGTCGCGCTCGTTCCCAAGCGCATTCGGTAGCCTTTCGGTCCAGTACGTCAGACGGCTTCCGATATCACTCCAGGGCGATGCTTTCTGGAAGATTCTCGAGACGACATCGATACAAAACGAGAAAACATATCAACAAACTGCGATGCCAAAGAACGTGAAATTAGACGGTACACATAACACCACTAGCTAGCACTCTTCGTAGACATTATACGAATGGAGGTTGTCTTCGTCAGGGAAGGGGAGTGGATCCAGTTCGAAACGATCAAATACCGAACCAGCTGTGCGAATATATACGTCCGGTCGGGGCCGGTGCTGTCTAGGAGTGTCGAAGAAGAGATCAGAGGACCGGCCCAACGATGGCAGAGAGGGTGCGTCGGATTCATCGTCAGAGGTATCCTCTATTGCCTCTGGCACAGAGAGATCATCCAACTCGTCGATGTCGTAGCGGGAGAGGGCATCGTATGCTGGCGGGCAAGGGATCAATGGAGACTCTATGATGGGACCAAGTTCAAATGAGCCAACGAGTGGTGGGTGCAAGGGTGGATATGGAATAGGATATGGGACAATGATAGGTGGGGAACAGTGCGTCTGTTGGTTCAAAAGGTCGTCCGAGGACGACATAGGAGACATCAAGGGACTTAAAGGTGCATCATCATCTTCCTCGACGACCACGGCAGAGACTCGAACGTCTGAATCTGGGCAAAGCTCGTCCTCTTCGCCCTCGCAAAGGGTTTCCAAGAGGGAATCGAGCCATTCAGCTTCGGAAACAGTCATGTCAGTGCCGTCTTGAGGGACGAGTTTGCTGGCGTCGGGGAACAAAAATGCGTCCGACTCCTCCAATTCGCCGGCGACTTCGTCGTCTACTATATCTTCAGAAAATACACACGCAGGACTGGATGGACCGTTCAAGATAATTGGAGTGAAGGGAGGTTGTGAGCGAAACACCAAATTTTTAAGGAGGACCCAACGATGAAGGTTACAGTTGTCCTTGCCACCTATGGCGGCCTGTAACTTGCTGCGGGCCATTGAGAATAGATTAGAATACTCTGTCGACATCTGCGCGGGTGAGAAAGGGGGAGTTTGTTGTTTGAGGCAGGTCTGGTGTCTGGCGCGTGACGTGACGACAGGAAGGGAGATTTAGGAGGACGAACCAGGGTGGGTTCACCGGTGTATGCGGTATACGATGAAAGGTTCGAACAGGATGGTGCCGTTGTTGGATTTACGGGCGAGTTTGTTGACCATAGTTTTAAGAGGGGACGAGGTGGGCTCGCGAGGGGGCGCGAGGGGGAGAGAGGGAGACGGGGGACGACGAGAGACGTGGCGGGTTTATTGGGCGGGCATGGTGTTGGGAGGCGAAAAAGAAAGCGAGGGGGGGTCGGGGCGGGGGAGGGCTTATTATATATGTGGCAAATAATTTTGAAATGCCGAGTCACTTATTAGCACCAAGAAAAGCCCCTCGCACAAACACGACAAAACACCGCCAACGATTTCAAAGGTCACGCGAGAATTCCGCCACCGCGGCCAACACGGTAAAATGTACCAAGTCGCCAGTAGTACGACCTAGCCCTCGTCCATCTGTTCTTCTACCGATTCGTCGTCCTTGACCGTCTCAATCAGCTTCTTCAGCTTGTTCACGCTCTTCGGAGATATGTCGCGTGCAATCGCGAGCCAATGCGCCGACTTGGCCTCGTCGCCGACGAGTCGGTACACCTTGGCCAGCTGGAAGACCACGTTCGACTCCTCGGGCGAGCTGTCGCGCAGCGCTTGCAGATCCTCGATTGCCTCCTGTCAACCGTGGATAAGAATCTCGTCATACACCGTGCACTCCGCGCCACGTTCGCACCATGTATCGCTTCATCGAAATCAGCATCTTCGCTCGTCGATATCGAACAAGCGCGTTATCTGGCGCCAGTCGCACCGCTTGGTCAAATAGGCTGAAGGCTACAACCTTATCTCCACGACGTTCCACAGTCTGTGATGCATGCGTAATTTCAACACCAGCGAGCAAATCCCTTATCAGCACAGCGGACAAAGTTGGCTTACCATCCCCACGCATCCCAGAAGCACCGCATTTCGAGGGTGTATCTCCAGCGCCTTGCGGTAATGGTATTCCGCAAGCCGGATTTTGCTCGTCCGTAGATAGCACGTCCCAAGCCCATACCTGTTGTCGGTGTAATGAGCCTTGTCACTCCACCCAATCATATCTACTCCTCACTCACCAGGCGTTGTAATGTCGCTGGTCGGCGCGTAGTGCAGTTTGGAAAAACGAAATCGCCTGGTCAATGTCTTCGTCGATCGACTCGTGTCCACTCAAAGTAAATGCGTATGCACAGCTCGGGTCCAACTCAGCTGCCCGCCGAAAACATGTCAAGGCCTGTGAACGCTCCTTCTGCAGTGAAAACAGGTTTCCAGAGGCGATCCAGGCCTGCGGAGAATGCGGATTGATGCTCATCAGCTCTTGCGCCAAAAAAGATAGCTGCACGTTTTGTTGCAGGTGCCACAAGAGTGTCGAATACACTTCCATATCGCAGACACGATATGGCTCCAGCGCTCGAGCTGCCCTGAAAGCCCGTTCAGCCTGGGATCCGTGTAAGTTACAATGTCGCATGACAGTTTTGACCGCATGGGACAGAACGCGGCGAACAAATGACGTACAGAAGCATACTCCAGTCGCTCATAGTGGGCCCGACCGACCATGGACAATACCCACGATGATTGCTGATGTATGGAAGGCATGTGTTCGAGTTCCAATAGACAAGAGTAGCAATCATATACAGACATCGCTCTAGTTGCCCGCGCGAATCGTCGCATGAGATCGTAGATATAGTGGTCAGCCATCTCTTGTTCGTAAGCCTCTTGAGCCGCTCGCTCATCAGCTGGGGTCCAATGGCTTGGCGCTGGAGAAGTATCGGAGTGGGGCGATTGGGCATTTGATGCGGGCGACGTAGAAGACCCCACATCTGCGACGGCCACGGTGTCCTCGTCGAGATCGGACCCTATGGAACGCGACCGTGACATTGCAATTTGGCGTCGACGTTCTCGCAGCGGTGGATGCTGTGGTAATAATGTAACAATAAACATTTTCATGAAGGAAAATCTGACCTTTCCAGCTTGTTTGTTCACAGCACCGCTCAACAGCCGCGTACTGCGCCGCGGACCAACACCATTGTTCCCAGGATGTCGCTCGTTTTTTCCGACCCCAACGATGCTCCTTATGTTCTGAATAGGCTGGGAACGACGACCAGGTGATGAGAAGATGTTAGCAAACTTCAGGACCGGGCGGGCTCGTGCCTTTTTCAAGGGTTCGTCTGCTATCAACTTGGATGGTTTAGATTTGGCCAGATCGACGTTCCGCTGGCGCGTTGTTGAACGCAAACGCTTCTGGACTGGTCCAGTCTCGTCTGCTGATGAAAGAGGTCGGGCAGGAGGCTGAGATGGGCCAGCGGGTATATCTTCTACGCGGAGTCCACGAGACCCCACCTGGTGAAAAAAGTGGCTGTCTATATGCAAGATCGATTCATTGGTGACTCTGGGTTTTGCGCAATGAGTCCAGATGCTATCCCAGCCGAATGTTAGACTTACAGTGAGTCGCGTGGAGCATGCGGAGGCTCTATCCGAAACGCGGGTAGATTTTTTCGGCCCCACATATGAGTACTGTTTCCAGCAACGTCGGGGGTGAAGAATCCAACACCAGTTGTGGTCGGCCCCGGCATGACCTTGATGATTGGAGGTTCTTCGGGAGGACCTTGTTTAGTTGGCAATGGTCGAGGCGGAAAGATTTCATCAATATCAGGGGCAGAACCTGGATGCTCGATTAAAGTAAATCCAGAAAGCCACCTCGGAGTCACCCACCCAGTGCGCATAATCCCTCGAACGCTTCCCAAAGGAACGGATTCAGTGCTAATGCCTGGCGGAAGCTAGCGGTAGCTTTCTCAGGGAGGTTGCCCTTCAACGCCATCGATCCTGCGCGACAGCGAAGTGCCGCCTCCTCGGGAAACGCTCGGGATGCACGGGATCCCATCGACACTGGAAAACGAATTAGACGATTTGGAGACGGACGAGATATACACGCACGAGATGGGACATAGTCTGCAACATTCAAAGCAGCTTCCAGAGCCTCGCGCGCCTGGCGGTAGCGCGAAAGAGCCGTACAGCATTTCCCTTTGATTTCTAGACAGCCACTGCACCTTTCCTGTTCAGTGCCACTCACTATATATAATGCAGAATGAGGCTGTCGGGCACGGAGGAGGGCGGTCGCATAGAGATGACGTGCATCATGGTTGTGTTCGTCCATAACGTGATATCGTTCGGCATAAAACACAGCGGATTGGACAAGATCATAGTCAAGACATGTCCATATCAGCGACCGAAACCGTTGTCCGATCTGAGGCGAGGATGTGGCCAGGGAGGCGATGGCTTCGAAGCCTTCCTGTTGCATAGCATCAGCCCAAAGGCTCGAGATTTCTGCAGGAACTAATATGAACGTTCAGAGAACCCCAGAGAGAGCGCCGGTCGTGGTGGGAGGCTGCAGGCAAGACGGTCCAAGCGAGGACACGATTTCGAAACGGACCACGGTAGGACGCGTGTTTGAACTTTGCGAAAACAATGGCGGCAGCGCACTCATACGTCACGTGACACTCGGGCGTACGTACATTTACTACCACTACAACTACCTCCTAGTGCCCATGCCCATCCGTCTCCGGTTTCGGTTCTTCCAACGACACGATCAGCGAAACGGAAATCATCAAGAGTCTTGTGAAACATTACCAGGTATGCATTGGATTGCGTCGTCAATTCGTAGTAGCGAGATGGCTGCCTCGTACGCAGACTTCAGACTCCTGACTTTGCTCAACGTAGGTTCCAAAACGCCTGCGGCGACGTTGTCTCGGACGTCACCATTGATGAGATCAAGCCCGTATCTCAACAGTACTTTTTTCGGGTCACCGGTGGGTGCGCCTTGCGCTGCATTGTGGTAAGAACGGAGCTTCGCGACCAGCTCGGTCGAGTCTTTTGCTGCGTTGACAGCGAGCTGTTTGGGGATCGACAGCAAGGCAGCCGCAAATTCTGCTATTGCTAGCTGCTCTCTTGAGCCCTAGAACACACTCAGAATCCGTCGAATGTTTTCAAAGAAAGACTGACGAGTGTCGTGGCAAAGTTTTCCAGATAAATGCTGAGAGCAGATTCGACCGCCCCCCCACCGGGAACCACTGACCCGCTCTCAAGGGTTCGTTTGATGATGGACAATGTGTCGTGCAATGCCCGCTCCATCTCATCCAGCATATAGTCATTCGCGCCACGCAAAACAATGGACGCGGAGTTGACGACTTTCGTACCCTTGATGAGAATGAGCTCATCGTCGGAGATACGTTCCTGTACGACCTCGTCCGCCGCACCCAAGTAGCTGGATTCATAAGTCTCGTTTCCTTCCAGATCTGCGAGACTCGAAATCAGGGTTCCACCTGTGGCTTTGGCGATACGCCTGAGATCCTCCTTGCGGCAACGACGGACGGCCATCGCTCCAGCTTCTACAAATTCCTTCAAACATAGGTCGTCGATACCTTTTGTAGTAAGAACGACGTTAGCTCCAGCAGCGAGGATTCTGCGAATGCGTTCGATAGTAATTTCGGCCTCCCTATCGCATTGTTCAGGAGTGCACTGTCTAAGGATACCTTGTACATACCGCTTGCGGATCTGTTCTAATTGATCAGGGTCATCGACGAGAATTTGCACACCTAACTGCATCCGTGTCTTTTGGAGGTTGATGTCCAAACAAGCAATCTTCGCGTTAGTGATTCGCTTTTTCATGGCTGGGAGCAATCGTTACCCGGTGGGTATAGCAAGAGAACCAAAGACCCAACCTTGACTAGCGACTGTGCAGTTTAGCGCGTAACCTTGAACAAACAAGGAATCCCTTGCGCTTCTGCCATGTGCTTTCAAAACGTTTACGGCTTTGACTGGGTACTTGATGTCTCCTCGGAAATTGATTGACCTGACGGAGAGCATTGCATCGACGGCCATAGGAGCAAAGAGGTCGTCGTCGCTTCGGAGCCGATCAGACTTGGTACAGACCAACACAAGATATCCCGACGCACTTGCCGATTATCTTACTAGCCATGCTAGTCTTGGCTGCACTGATCAATGCCTCGCGCCCCAGAGAATCGACTTTAATACTGAGATTATCCTGCATGAACCTCACGGCCTCCCTACAGGCAAGCCTGTAGCCCGTGATGATAGTTGTCGGATGGATCTTTGCCTTGACGAGTTCGTTGGCACGACGAAGTAGCTCTGCCGCGACAATGACCACGGAGGTGGTTCCATCGCCGACTTCCTTGTCCTGCTTTTGCGCAAGATCGACAAATATTTTTCCTGCTGGATGCTCCACGGACAAGAGGGAGAGGATTGTAGCGCCATCGTTGGAGATTGTCACTTCCTGCCTGGCAATGACTATTGCGGAAGTAAAAGAGAACAGCATGCTTACACCGATGTTGTCAACAAGCATCTTATCGAGGCCGAGAGGGCCCAAAGAGCTCTTTACTATGTTGGCGATGGAAAGTGCAGCTGTGACTGTGAATGGGTCAGACAAGCTGACGGTGAGGATGCTAGGCACGCTCGCCATTTTGATCCCGGATGTCTTGACCGGTCACTCGGTCGCCGCCCAAGAATGCGCCTGCTCGTGGATCGCGTTGAAACATGGGGCCAACGGACAGCGCGATGCTGATGACTTTTTGATACGCCCGCGTGATTACGCAAGCCTAGTACAACTAGCTAGCGTTGATTGTCCTACTACTGCCAGTGTTACCTGAATAAAACGGAGCCGGATGCGGTGCGATCGACGTTGACGGTCGTCGCTGTATACACCAACCCGAGGTCGTCGAGTGTGCGCGGCGGCGTTGCCAACAAGCCTGCCTTTTTCTTTTTCTTTTTTCTTTTTTTTCCTTGCAGCCTGGATGTGAATGGCACCTCCAAAACGTCGGGTGTCCTACGTGATACCACCCCCACTTGTCCACGTTCCTCGCCTCAAGCTGCCTCCCTTGGGATTCCCTCGTCACGGCTCTCCGCGTCCTCTCCTCTTCCCTTCACAACAGCAACCCGAAGCGCCGCCCAAACCTACTCAGCCCAGACATCGCCTCGGAGTCGCATCCCTTGCCCTCGACACCACCACCCAGTTGAGTGGCTTGACAACACCAGAAGGTATATTGTACACAGGCAGTCGGGACGGACAGGTCATTTCCTGGGACCTTGGACTGACATTCCGGTCAAGGCGAAATTCACTGCCCCGACGGAATCGTCCTGCTAGATGGGAGACATTAACAGGGATGGCAGACGCGGGCGAAGAGACAGAGGAGGAAGAGCGACGGGACGGGGACATCCTCGGGGACGTCAAAGAAAGTGACGGTAGAAGGCGGAGGAGTAACATCCATGATGATGTCCCCCACGAACATCAATGGGAGCTCGATCTCGAAACAACCAATTTCACTACAGTAAGAATAAATCACCATCCCCGTCGCATTCTAAAACAGCGCGGTACCAGGATTCACGATTCCGACAGTCTGCACAAATGCACACAGATTGGATCAACGACATTCTTCTTTGCAACTATAATCAAACAGGTCAGTCTCCCGCTCTGTTGCGTTCTGCGCGCTCAAAATGTAATACAGTAATATCCGCCTCTTCGGATGGTACCGTCAAAGCATGGAATCCCCATTCGAATCCTTCGACGGACCCGTTAATCATTGGCACACACGCCGACTATGTTCGCTGCCTCGCTTTCTGGTAAATCTATTTGTAAATCGGCATACATGACTCCTTACCAACCATCTAGTCGTGAGTCGAACTGGATCGTCTCAGGCTCATTTGATCGGTCAATCAAACTATGGGATCTTACCTTATCGTCACCGACTCCGCAAGCTTTATTGTCCCTCAATCCTCCTGACGCAACGGCACCAAAAGCATCCGTATATGCTATTGCCGCGGATTCATATGGCCATGCCATCGCCAGCGGCACCCCAGAACGTGTGATACGGTTGTGGGACCCTCGGTCTGGAAAGCGCACGGGGAAGCTTGTCGGCCACACCGACAACATACGTGCAATATTGATCTCCGATGATGGTAGATATGTACGACCATGGATCAATTTCGCTTTCCGTTCATTCTAATACTCCACTTCCAGCTTCTTACAGGTTCTACTGATGGTGAGCAAGCCCCATTGCTTGCAGCAATCTGATCTCATGACGACATAGCTTCTATCAAACTCTGGTCCCTGTCTTCGCAACGCTGCTTACATACATTCATGCACCATACGGATTCTGTATGGTCTTTACATTCTACCCATCCGTCCCTGAAGACTTTTTATTCGGGGGATAAATCCGGAGTTGTCTGCAAAGTGGATGTCGAGGACTGTTCGGAGGTTGCAGATGGTGTTTGCATTGTGCTTGCACGAGAATCGAATGAAGAAGGTGGAGAAGGAATAAACAAGATCGTCACCGCTGACAATGGTTTGCTTTGGACGGCGTCCGGGAGCTCCAGTATCAACCGTTGGAGAGTCCCAAAGCGATTCGCGAAGCGCGACACGGAGGATGATCCAGACTTATCTTTAGATTCCACTGTTGTAACCATGCGCATCTCGGAGCCGCCCCGGTTAGCTCAATCTTCGATGCATCGAGGTATTGTGGTCTTTACCGAGTTGGCCGCATGTACCTGCTCACGCGACGCTCAAGGTCGCAGAGATGACGATTTTCCCGCGTATCCAGGAGTCCCACTTTCTTCCCTGGTCAGGCTCGCCTATCCGAATAACTCGTTTTCGCCGTCGTTGCTCATGTCTCGTGGGCGAGACGCGGAGGTGGCTACCTTATATTCTGCGGCCTCGATCGTATCTGTCCCAAGCGGGCGGTCACCGTTTAACACGGCCTTCCATCATTCCGCCGCTCTCACTCCGTCGAACACCGAAAGAGGTACGACGGGCCACGCCTCGGTGCCGAACAACGACCAAGATCCTGTCCACGAAGCCCACGCAACCTACGCAACCCAAGAACTAAACGAACTTGCCTCGGACGCCACTCCTTTCAACTCCTACCCGGATATGGTAATTGCAGGCTCCCGTGGGCTCGTCCGAGCGGTGTTGTTAAATGACCGCATGCATTCGCTGACGGTTGATACGATAGGTGAAGTTGCCGTGTGGGATATCGTCCGTGGAGTGTGTTGCGGTTGGTATACGAAAGAGGATGTCCAAGCTGCAAGTATGCATGGGAGCTTGGATGGCAGCGCTCGTAGCAAAGAGCAAAGTCATGGTAGCCCAGCTGGCGAGAAGGAATGGAGCCCTCGCGGGGCCCTCGAGGCAGTTAGAGAACGTATCGAAGGAGAGGCCGTCGTGTCTGCCTGGTCGTCTGTGGACACGAAGACTGGAGTCCTCACAGTACACGTCAATGAGCGATGCTTCGAGGCAGAAATCTACGCTGACGAAGCAGGCTTCGATTCGGATAGACATTTTAACGACGAGCTCAGAAGTGCGTCCGTGGCGCGATACCAGAAATGTTCACACTAATGTGAGGTTAATAGTTAACATTGGAAAATGGGTGCTTCGGAATTTATTCCTAGGGTTCGTGCGGGAGGAACAGCGCATCCGGAGAAAGCGAGACGCGCAAGGACCAGAGTCTAATCAACTTGGTCACACTAATCCACACTATGTGGGAGGTACGAACCCAGATCTGAACGGCAATCTTTCTGTCTCGACCGGACTCCTTTCGCCTCTCGAAATATCGAGGTCTTCACCACGCCTGCCGATATGTACGACTGTCGTCACTTCCGCAAGTGCATTACCAGCGATCCTTCCTGCCCTGCCTTCAGTCGCCAAGCCTTCTCGTTTACTCAGTCCAATGATACCCTTGAAAACCGTCAGACCCACAACCAGCACCCCCCAATCACCCTCGTTCGACAAGCCAGTCATGCCTCGTCCCATTCGAACTCAAGGACTGGATATACCACCACCAAGCGCGACCCGCGAGCCAGATCAATTTTCTGCTCGTGCCCGCCGACCCTCAACGGCGAGCACTGCTCTATCCGATGGTGATTTTTCAGGCTGGGGAGGTCCTGGAAGCCCTCCGCGTCATGTTAGTGACACCCTTGGACCGATTTCTCCAATGTCACCGGGCGGTGGCTTTATGGGTCGTCTCAAAAATCTCGGAAAGGGCCCGGGTCGAAGAACAGTCAACGACACCATCCCAAGTTCTCCAGTCACGAGCAATGTTGTGGACACTCCAACCGTCCCTGAGGTGCGATTCATTGGGGTCGATTTTTAACTGTCCGCCTGACATCCTATAGCGTGACGAGTCTGACTGTGCAAAGACACCAACCCAAGTTCTACTGTCAACCCCACTTTCTCCACCCCCATCAAGTGAAGCTCCGACTCTCTCTCTTCCACCCAACATGATGGTGATGATGACAGACGATTCATATCCTGGTTGGAAAACTGTGTACCGAGGGAGCGTCTCGACCACCTGGGCTGACATACGTGCCCTCGAAGAAAACATGCCACTTTGGTTACTTGAATTTGTCCTCTTTAACAAGGCTACTGTTCCACCCGCGAGTAAAATTAGCTTCGTTCTGCTACCTTGGCCGAATCCAGACCCAGATGGCGAACAACTACCCGAGTTCTTGAATGTGTATGTTAATACGTGCGCCAACTATGCTGATACTTACCAACGATCATCTCCAGCGCTCAATCGAAGCTGACTGCGAGCAAATTTCTTCGAGTGCGGAAATTGACTCACCATGTGTGTTTTCACATCCTGGGGATGGAGTCGAGCTCACCCATTCCAGGTGCAGGAAAAGCTAGAAAAGCTGACCAGTACACCCAATACCACATCTTACTCTGTTGACACGCCCAGACCTGGTTCTCCGAGCGCAAAGGCCTTCCGGACACGAGCAGAGGAAACATATGAAATTCTTTGCAACGATATGGTACTTTCCCTCGATATGACTCTTGCCACAGTGCGACAATATTTCTGGAGACAGTCATCCGAGTTAATCATGTACTATCGCTTGACGAGCCATCCGGCGGTGCAGGGGAGTGTTGGTATTCCGACGTGATACGATACCCAATGTTTGGGTCTCATACCGTGTCGTCTCCATTGAACCCAGTAGTAAATTATGATATTTGAGGATTTAGGGCAACCTCTACTGTGCGTTATGAACTGAAATTTTGCCATCCAACCACGGTCCAAGGATGTTTATATGTGAACCATTAGGTCGTAACGCCAGATATTGTCAGAGCGTCATGAAGGATGATGATCTATGAACACATGACTCACACGCAAAAGCCAATCATTGGGAATAGTACTCACCACGGATATGTCGCTAGTTTCAGTTGCGTTACATTCCATCGAATATGTGCATCACAAAAATATGTATTGCCTCACGTGTTGCATACTTCGTAAACCGTCTTGTAGCATCATCGCTGGAAACAAGTAGAAGCCGCACTCACCAGGACCACATGAATGAACGAAACTAAGGCGCTTTGTTTGTACCTGATAACGACTGGGCAATCACGCAGTGTATATCTATGCACCGATCTCGGCACATTTCTATACACTGATATAGGGGGAATGAGATGGCGAAATGCATGACGACGGAACAAGACTTGCCCTAAGAGTAACATCAGCGGCGATTCGACCCGACTGCCAAACATTCGTGATAGAAGAGAGTGCAGGCATGCACGCGACAACAACAATTCCATCTAATGTACTTTTTTCTTCCTCGGTGGGATCTAGTCGGATTTTGTCCCCCAACACCCCCTAGAGATAATCAAGTTCAAGTTACAGACCGTTAGATAGTTACTTACCGCAGAACACGACGCGACGAGTCCGAACATCTCAATACCTGCATCCGCAAGCGCAGTGCTCGCTGCTATCGAACCGGATGCTACGCACCCTTCGATGCCGTCATTTTCGATGATCGTGATGAATACATCTATGGTTGACTTTGGAAATAATTCCAAGCAAACAGACGCCGCGATTGATTGGTGGATCGCAATGGCAAGGGATCTGTCTTCCGCGCCCTTTGGTAGAGAATCTGCTCAGCCTAACCGAATCGTTGGAGCCCGCGAAGCACTCACATGAAGCGGTGATCGACGACGAGCGCACGAAAACGGCGCAAACTTCACCTCGATGTTCAGCTTACCCTTTTCACTGTAGGCGGCAGACTTGGACTGTCTCGGACCGTATCTATCAAACGCTATTAGACTTGCAATGTGACTGTCCGCATGCGACTCACACTGCACAAGCTAGCTTGGTCTTTTCGGTCTCGATGTAAGCTGAGCCGTTTGCCTGACTGATCAACCCAGGCTGCAGAACTTGTGGGGGAATCAGCTTAGACGGTATGCGACGTATGGATCCTACAGATTGGGCGTGTCTCTGTCGATCCTCGACCGTGTCGCACGTCCAAACGCTGTTGAGCGAGTTCAAAGGCTGGCGGAAAGCTCTCCTCAGGACCGTTTATGCGCCTTCTGTCCATTGATGAGCAGTAATTGGATTACATAACGACACACTGTTTGCCATGAAGCTTTCCTTCTCCCTTTCCAACAAGAACGCAAAGCCGCTCGGTGCTGCCCCTCCCCTCACAAAGCCAGCAGTGTTTGCATCATTGGACGACGAAGATGATGCTCAACGTATTGCTTCGAGCAACAGAGATGCCCCCGCGAACAAAACACTGTTGGCCGGCAACGTAGCGAATTCAAAGGCAGCACAGAGGCGCATGGAGCAGACAATGGAAACAGATGCTACGATCTACCAGTACGATGAGGTTTGGGACAAGATGCAGGAAGCAAAGCAGAGACAGAAGGAGGCCAAAGAGGTGGATGCAAAGCAGCGCAAAGTGGGTGCAGTCACCTAGCCGTTGGTCAGGCGTTCTCATGTAGCGTTTCAGCCTAAATACATAGATGGCCTCTTGAATTCTGCTGCCACCCGCCGTTTAGACCGTCTCAGAGCAGAAGAGAAGATGCTCCAACGTGAGCGGGAACTGGAAGGAGATGAATTTGCAGACAAGGAGGCATTCGTCACGCAAGCGTACAAGGACCAGACTGCCGAAGTGCGAAAAGCCGAGGAAGAAGAGAGGCAGAGAGAAGGTTCGTGTTGTCTCTTATACCTCACTCTCGCAGTCTGCAATGAACGTGTTGCTAGAGGCTGAAAAGAGGAAACAGAAAGGAACGACGACCGGGATGGCACATTTTTACCGCAAACTTCTAGAGGACTCTGAACAAAAGCACGTAGAAGCCGTCGCCGCCGTCACGGAACGCAAGCCCCTTATTGGACCCCAAGGCCCTTCTCTAACCATCATCAAGCCGCCAGGTCTTACACCATTGTCCGACATAGAATTAGCCCGAGTTGCACGTGAGCAAGGCAAGGTTGTCGAATTAAACGACGACAACCAGATCGTCGACAAACGAGAACTGTTGTCGGCCGGTTTGAATCTTGCGGCTCCCAACACACGTCGCGTTGGGCTGCAAATGGCTACCAAGAAGCCGGAAGACAAAATCGAACCACACGCTCATCGTGCCGTGGGGGCTGCGGCGAGTCGCAGAGAGATTACCTCGAGAAGAGCAGCAGAAATGCGTCGACAAATGGAAGAAGAGCGTGAGCGTGAGCAGGCACAGAAGGAGAGAGAGGACGAGGAAAGCAGGCAAAAGACTGTTGCGAAAAGGAATACTGAAGCGGATGTACAAGACGCAAGGGCCCGATATCTAGAGCGCAAACGTCGGAAACTGGACGAAGGCGCAGCCGCGACCGCCAGTATCGGAGATGCATCATGAGATATGATTGGCGTGTCGTCCTCGTTTTTACAGCCCGTCGAAAATGGATTGTACGGTCTCCCGTTGTGTTAGCAAGGCTGGTTAAGACACTCCTCCCCCATCAAGCACCAGCCGATTAAATTCCCGCAGCACGATCGCTGCGGGTGGACGCTTATCTGGATTGTGGTCAAGCATTAGTCTTGTAAGTTGCAGAAGTTCTGGGATGTAAAGATTGACGATCTAGGGGAGACCTGAATGAGCCGTAGGATACATGTGTATCATTCATACCTTGCATGCTCTGAGTATGAGAATTGCCAGGGCCCATACGTCAATCATATAAGGATTGCATGCTTGGCCACACTCGAGCTCGGGTGGAACCTCTGTCCCTTTTGGCCAGCAAGTTACAAGAGCAGCCGGGTCATCGACTCTCTGGCTAAGTTCATAATCGATGCATGCACACCTGCCACAGTAGTCGGTGAGGAAATTGTGCAGAGATATGTCCAGGTGCACCAAGTGGTTCCGGTGCATAAAAGCGACGTGCTTTGAGGAAAGCGGTGTGAGCAACAAGGGAGCAAGAAATCAAGAGGTATAGTCACTTCTATGCACTGGCGAATTGCGGACAGGAAGTCTTGTAGCTTGGAGGGTATCTCGGACAATAAGTGGGAAGACCACTCTTCCATCACGATGAAACAGATACCATCGATAGGCACGTCAATTATCTCAAAGATAGCTATACCTGCGTGTTATGACGAGGTTACTGAAGGCAAAGGAAGGAACACACGTATGCAGTGATTCATGGGATCGTCACGCAGCCAAGAGGAAGACATGTGTCGCACGGTCTGAACTTCTCTGCTCAACCGATTGACGGCCTTGATCACCAACTTGCTATCGGTCATGCAGCAGGTCGCACGAAAGAGATTGTCTGGCTGGTGTGGGTTAGAAAAAGATGAGATGGGGAAGGGGGTGCCAAACCAGGCCAGGATCCTTGCAAAGGGCGCCGTCGTCGGACGCTATGTGAAGGAGACGCGCCTCGAGCCCAGGCCCGTAGCGCTGATAATGTTCCCTAACATCGCGCACGGTATCGAGGCGGTAGCCAATGGACGAGATCAGGTCACGGTACGTCGGCCAGTGTGGGGAAAGGCGCGCGTTGAGCTGTTCGTCGTCAAGGGATGAGTCCGAAGATGTGGAGTCGCACTCGCAATCGATGGAGGAGGGCATGAGGGGTAGACGAGCTTTCCGCACGGGCTGTCCATCGATGATGATGGTCGGGGAAGAAACAGCCAAGAGGGGAAAGTCCGGTCGGGCTCGTGAGTCAGCCCTGCGACATGGACGACGGCGCGAAGACCAAAAAGACCATCTTCGTTGGCGGGTTGCCCGACGACGTCGACGAGGCCGTCCTCTACGAGTCTTTCTCTCCCTTTGGTGCGTGGTCCGCGCTGTCCTCCACTGCCGATCACTCACCACGTCCACGTCCAACAGGCGATATCGTCGAAGTACAGCTTCCACCAGCCGCATCGAACCCCACCCCCGACTCGGGTACACGTCCCACCTTCCAGTCCGTCTGACCCGCCGTTCTGACCCCATGCATAGAGCCCAAACATCGTGGTTTCGCTTTCGTCACGTACGCTTCTCCTGCAGATGCCCAGGACGCTATCGACAACATGGACCTCAACGAACTCCGTGGAAGGGTTATCAAAGTAAACGTCGCTCGGCCAATCAAGGCCGCCATACAGCCAGGTGCAGGAAACAGAGCGAGTAAGTAGTCAACTTGTCATCGCCTTCCAGCGTATAGTCACCGCCGACCGCTAGTCTGGGAATCGGAAGAATGGCTGAGGGAGTATGCAAAACCACTTGCTCGAAGTGGAGGTAGGCCTCCCCCTCCCCCACATCTCAGCTCCTGTCCCTCATTGCGATGATCAGGAGTTCAAGGTCGTAACGCACAAAGAGACGCTAAGCACGCCACTGATGCAGAAACACCGCGTGCTGCTAATGTTGACGACGACGACGATCTCATGAAAGAATAGTCACTCGTTGCTAATGTGTCGGCGAATGGTTCATGCCCGCATCACACCACAGATTTGGACACTGTCATGGTTTATGATATACGGCTGTTGGTGCAGAAATGAAACAAAAATGGAGGGGATACTCCTTGATGCACTCAAAAATCTTTTGGATGGTTCATGTCTGATTCCTCGAACTGTGCACGGGCACGTTTGATGTCCTCTTGCATGAATAACAACTCTTCCATTCGAGCAAGCTTTTTTGCATCGGCCGGCCTCGACAAAGCCCGCCGCAGGTCCTCTATGGACAGTCGGGTCTTCCGTTGCGGCCCTCCTGCTGTCTGACACTGTATCGCGAAGACGTCACAAAAACGTCGATGCTCCAGCGGGAACAACGTACTACATCAACGATAAATTCGACAAGGATCTCTTCCATCACATTCACCGTGTCGGTCGCCGGATTCCTGTCATCCCCAAAACCATACATCAGGTTTTTGACTGGGCGGTAGCACGATCAGAGACTGGATGCAGGAGTTCGAAGAATCGTAATGAACTGACGCTCTTTTGCAAAAAGTCCCTTGAAGTTGGCATGCTTACGGCCTCGCCCAGCGACACCTATGGTTGTGCCTAGATTGCCGCCTGTCTCGCGCACATACGTCGGGGTGTAAGAGGAGAAGGTGGTCGGTCTTGGAGTGGGGGCCGCTGATGGTGCAGCTGTCGCCGCTGTGGGTGTCTGTGCGGCCGACCTCGCCGCCTGGGGCGTAATTGGGGTCTGTTGCTGGGGGATGTAGCTGTACGGATACGGCCATGCACCATAACCAGTTACGCCAGAGGCATATGCGGTTTGGTAGGCTGCCGCGTAACTTTGCGTTTGATATGCACCGGGTGTTCCAGGATGGTAGGCGGCGTAAGGATAGGATGTCCCTGTAGCGTTGTGCTGGTAGTGTGAATAAGACATACAGGCCTAGTAGCTTTGTGTACCATTATGTAGTACCGGCCACATCCACCTCGCCCCTCTCTAAATTCCGTGCACTGTCCATCATCTGCCGTACTTTCTGCCACTCTATGTCGATGATGCCACGCTCATCGAGCCACTCCATGACCCTGTCTGCATCGTGGAGGTCGCGCGGGGGTTTGGTGCCACCGAAATACGCAACCTTGACGAAGCGGTGAGCCCTGTCCTGAGCTGCCACAATTTCCCGTTGCAATGATTTGTAGAGCGAATACTACATGATATCAGCGTCACAGCAGCATATGCGTGATTGGACGAACCTCCCAGTGGCTAAATTGATGGTATACCCGAGTGCGCGCTGCGCAATATCGACCAAGGTGAAATTCTTCCCTGACCTCTCGCTCCCCATCTGTATTGTCGTCTCCTTCAGAGCTTTCAATCGATTCGTCGTCAGATACATCCTACACACTTCCGCGTCAGTAAGCATCAGCCTTGAGTGAATGTATAACGGTACCTCAAAATCATACTCATCGTACGGCTTTCCACTCAGTCGGCCCAGTAAAGTAGACATCCTGCCACCGAGATTGCACGCATCACATTGAGGTATCGCGAATTCTAGTCGAATTAGGGTGAAGTTCGGATATGTTTCCAAAGCTTTCTTGAAGTTCGATCTCCAGACGGATGATGATACGAGCGAATCGCGCATTCCATTCAACTTGCGGCGGGTTACCTGCAGTGGAACAGAAAGATATTCCTCTTCTGAAGAAAACGGTAAATCAATTGTTCTTGGTGAACTTTGAACAATCAGACCTCTGAGAGCACGTTCGAGAAACGGGCGTCGGTCAACCAAGGGTCGGACAGCAATGTGGACAAAAAGTTGACAGACAATCTTAAAATGGTGCGTCAGGTCTTGATGAGTACTCAAACTGAATGCGAGAGGAAGCTGGGCGGGTGGAACACCATGTGCATCATCATCGACGATAAAGTCCAGCTCCTCTTCTTCATTGTCGTCTGAGGCATCCGACTCGCTGCTGTGATGAGGCTTGGCACCCTCGAACGGAACGCTGGCTGAACTTTCTGATTGCTCAACTTCAGAAGATGACGATCTGAGCACTGTTTCGCCACGTTTCTTGCCTTTGAGGACTTTTGAGGGCATCAGGCAAAAGACAGTATCGCGGGATCGAGTTCGCGCCTGACTCACTCTTCAGCCTTTCCAAGTTCCTTTGGAAAGTAGTCATCTTGCCTCGAGAACGCAAACGGCTCTCGAGCACCTCTAGGAATACGTGTTATCATCGACGAAGCTAACGATCAACCTGCTCACGGTTTTCTGCCTCGAGTATGTCGTCGTCGTCGTCTTCGGGAGTCGGCGGTCTTATGCCCTTTACCAGCTTGCGTTTGCGAGGCCGAGTTTCGTCCTCGGAATCGGGGACGACTTTGTTCTTCCCTTTTCGACTTCGGGGTACCACTGGCCTCTCTTCCGGCGATTCGTCGCTGGTCGCGCAGTTGGGTATGGAATGGGCGTCTACAACTTGAAGGCTGTTGCGCTTCTTCGGGCGACGAGGGGAATAATCTTCGTCGCTGATTTCGACGACCTCTGGCTCAAAACGAATCGCGCCGACATCACTGTCCGCGTCTTCTACTTTGTCAAGGCTGTCGGACGAGGAGCTGTACGTCTCGCGCGTCCGCTTTCGCTTTGAAGGACCTGGACCGGGACTTCTCTGAGACCGACTGGTAGGTGAGGATGGGGGCGACGAGTCAAGGAAGCCAATCAGCGTCCGCTGCTTGAGTTTCTGACAAGTTATTGGTCTCTGAGACATGCCAGCTCTGAGGTGACTGAGTGTCTTTCCAAAGTCAGCAATGGTAACGAGTCTCGATTCGGTCTCTACGTATGCCTAAGTATCGCCCGACTGCGAGAATCACACTCGCTCAGGCTGCACGAAGTTTAGCCTTTTGTACATCCCTAGCTTTTTCCTTCATGACCGTAGACCCGACGAACCAGCCGATTCCTGAGAGTCCAACCACGAGCGTGATTGCTGGCAGCCGAATGGCCCATTCGCGAGCGGGAAAGTAGTCGTGTATGGGACTCGATGTGTCGAAGAATGGCTGTGGACGTGATGTGTGAATTGGGGAACGGACGCTGGCGAGTTGCACTGACGAGGAGGATGGCCCAAGTAGTGTAGTAGACGAACACCAACGCCGCGACGAGCAGCATCGAACCTCCGAGCGCCTTGTCACTCACGGCCTGTCTCGACAGCTGACTGACGACCGTACGCATCACCGAGTTTGAAAGAGCTCACCATCCTTGCAGACGTTGCGGCGGTGTTGAGTGTTGGTGTTGGTGTCCAAGGTTGGCTGTGAACTTCAGACATGATCTCTTATCCTTTCGCATCTCTCGCCCATGTCCGCATCCTCCTCCTCCCAGTAGGTCAGATTCCTAGGGAAACATTCAACACCTATGCTGCAGAGATACGCACCTTCGAGTCCGTACATCTAGGTGATATACCTGGCGATGCCAAAGACGAACGAGGTGCGCCGAACCATGCACCATCTCGCATACGCTCACGAATCCGGACCCAGCCCGTTTCATGCCGAGCACACTGTCGACTGGCTATCTCCACTTGAGTTTTCCTTCCCATCCCAACTTGCATGCTCACGCGCCGTTGTCCCTTTTCCGACCGTCACACTTCAATTTGGGCATCATCGGCATCGCTGCTTGTTCTTCTCACCATCCTTTGTCGTCCGCCTTGGAACAGTTCGAGAACGCACTGGCTGAGATATCTCCTGAGCCTTCGACATTTCCACTTGCCAGAACTTGCTTCGCCTTTCAGGACGACGACGAACCCAACGTGGACCTCGGAGAAAATCCTCCCGGTCTTGCTGTGATCCCGAATGTAATGGGAAACAAGAAGTTGTACATAGGGACATTACTTGCTGATCTGTGCTCGCAGATCCTAGGTGAATTTGGGCGCTTGGTTGGTGACGTTGAACTTTTGGCATGGCTGCGTCTCACATCATTAGGTTCATATATTGGAAACCCCAGTAGGGAATGAGTACCTAAATGCTGCTCTCTTTCCAATCCTGCCTGCCGCTACAGAGATGCCGTTTGCTCTTGACTCCGACTCGCACCTTATTCAGGCCCTGTTTCCCGTTCATTCCAATCAGTCGGACCTCATCATATCACATCTATCCGCCTCGACAAACAACGGGACGATGCGTAACTCGTCTGGACCTGGCGCCCTTCATGTATCGACTGCTGGCTCACAACGTCACTCTACATCAGGTCCACAACCCATCAAGAAACGCGTCAGCGCAGTGGGGACAACTTCTTCTCACGCGAGGCTTTTTAAAGTTTACGGAGACTTCTTTCTGTTAGCGGGGAGAATACAGGATGCCAGGATTTGGTCTGTGGACCTCATTTGTCCACGTATTCTATGAATGACAACCTTGAAGGTACCAGGAAGCACTGAACCTGTTCAAGACCGGAATGGACCCCGTTTGGCAGGCATCAGTCATGGAAGGTTTGGCAGTGATTTCCGTTCTCGATTCCTGGGTCGCCGGCCAAGGACTAGTGAGTCACCCTTGCAGTCGGCGGTTGCCTGCGTTATACGTCTCTATTGCAGGCATCAGTCAGCGAAACGAAAGACCCTTGGATGGAAATTAACGAACAACTTTCACAGGCAGTTAGCCTATATCTCAAGGCCAGCGCTCCCTCCGAGACCATGCAGGATTATGCATTGTTAGCATTTGTCTACACGTCAGCTGTCCTGCGACAGACTTCGCTACTATTCTGCGTTTGGTCATCGAAAGGGTGGGGAGCTTCGGCTTTTGTGTCGATGCTGCAATCTGGTGCTACGTCCTATTGGCAGAAGATTATTTCTAATAACTCTTGGGTTAACCTCGAGCGCCTCACTGCTATCACCGGTATCACTCGCTCACAAATCGCCAGCACAGTCTCACAAGCACACGGTCCTTGGTTATTGCACCTTAGTCCCCAAGAGCGTCTCGTCGTCTTGCAGTCCATGGCAAATATCTACAGTTGCGTGGGATACGCGCGCAAGGAGGCATACGTCCTCCGGGAAGTGATCAGTTGTATCATGGACTTGGTCGTCTGCGGTCGTGATGAAGATTATCAATTTCGACGACCAGATGTCGGAAGTACTAGTTTAATCGCACGGACTCCTGGCCTTCAGAATGGGAACGAGAGTACTCCCACAGGGGATGGGGGCTTGGCTTTTCGACCAAACGAGAATTTGCAAGGAAATCAAAGTGTCCTCAAAGTTCTGACTTATGCATGCAAAGCCTTTGGTGTCAATTTGGAGTCCGTGAATGTAGTTGCACAGCCAAACTCCGAGGATATCGATCCCGATATTGTCCCCTTTGAAGCCTTGTCGTTGACAGAGCCATTGAACAGTTTGTTTGGATGGCCGGAACTTCAGATAGGAGTCGTGCGTGAAGCCATTGCAGTTGCTGAGGCACTTCCTGGTTGGTGAATACCCTTGTTATCGATTCCAACTTACACATCTAATAGATCAACTGGCTGTGGCTTGCTTTGCTTTATCTGCCCTTAAGACTATGCATTCTATTCTGGCCGAAAACGATCAGTGTCATTTGTACCAAACAGCTTCAAGGGCACTCGCAATCACACGGCGGCGTGGTGATGCGTCGGTGATTGAGTACTGGGCTGGGCATCCTGTTCAGAGTATCGCTGTGCTGCCGTACGCACCTTTTGTATTCGGCAGGTTTTCAGGCAGCTAATGGTATCTCCAGTCTCCCTTCACACCGTGTTCCGGCTGAGAAGCCGCTATCACTGCTAACCACGAGCAGTTCCACGCCACGCGCCATAAGCATCATAACAGGCACGCACGACGACCTGTTTTTATACAACCCCCGGAAGTCGGTGAACGCGCAGGTAAGTGGAGCATGTAACTCTCTCTTTCTATCAGCTCGACGTGTTCTATGACAGGGCAAAACCACTATCGTTCAGAACGAACTTGCTGAGCTGGTTATCACTCTGCGAAATCCATTTGTGTTCGGACTCGAACTTCACAATGTGTCATTGATGTGAATCTTTTTACCCCGGACACAGCCATCATCCATAATTGACGCCTCCTAGTACATCAGGTGTCCAGGTTGAATGCAGTGACATCTCGTCCATCATGATTCCCGCAAGCTCGGTTCACGCTGTCACAGTGTCTGCAATTGCGAAAGAGCCAGGGGTCTTGACTGTCAAAGGCTGCGCTGTTCACGTTCCCAATGGCGCCACTAAGAGATTCTTCCTTCCAATTTCCACAGACACTGAAGAGGAGTACCAATCACGGAGGCAGAGCATGGTGAATTGTGAGAGCGGGCGGACAAAGTACCCGGGACTTGATTCACGGCCGTGGGACAAGGGCGGGAAGCGTCTCACCAATTTCTCGATGGCATCAAAGCCAAAACCGCGGTTCTTGGAGTGCGTGGTCACCCCAGAGCAGCCGCTGCTTCGCTTGAGGTGGGCTTCCCTGACCCACGCGGCAGTAATGCTTTACAACGGCGAGAAGTGCGTCAGTAACTACAATGGTGTCCCGCTGTACTGATTCCTGCTCCCAGGTCTACTATTCGACTCACGCTCGAAAATGTCTCCGCTCTGCCGATTGACTTTTTGACGCTGTCATTTGAAGACTCCACGATTGCTCCTGCACGAGAGGCATTGGGAGAGGGACAGCTCGATGTTTTTGAGACATACGAAACTGAACACGACCTCATTCATCAACAAGCATTTTCGTGGAACCGAGACAAAGAAGTCAAAATCATTGATCCAGGTCAAAAGGTCGTCGTATCTGTCACGTGTGTCGGAAAGACTAAGTGGTACGTTTACCTCAGACTTGAGCTTTTGGACCCGAATGCACTCCTTAAAGCACTAGTGCCACTGCCCATGTATCATATGCATGTGTCACTCGGAACGATGAATCAGAAGCCACCCCCGGGATCTTCTATACGAGACAGCTGACATATCCAATGACTGTCACCGTGTACCACATGCTAGAATGTCATGACATGGGCGTCATGCCCTTGGACGCATTCAGCGATATCAGTGATGTTTCACTCCAGAGGGATGGCGACCCGCGCGAATGGTGTCTGTTCTCTGTTGAAGTGCGGAACACATACGGTCTACCATTTGAGGTTACATTTGATAGGATTCAACAAGGTGAGATTGGAATTTTATTCTTCCCCAGGAATCGCACTCATGAAAGTAGGTGCCCTGGATGCTACAGCACGCTCGGTTGTTCCGCCCGGCTCAACGTCTCGGCAAGTGAAACTTCGGGTTCTTACCAAACTCTTAGGCTAACAGAGTCCCCTTCAAACAGAATCCTCCTCTCGATTAGGAGGCTGCGGTTATCAGACGATGTTATCTCACGTCCCATTCCTACCTTATCAGACCGCCAGTTTGTGGTCTCAAAATCTAGTTTGAGTGACACAGAGGACATGGCTCAGAGGGAATTGTTTTGGTACCGCGAAGAGTTGCTCGATATCGTCCGTGGTCGTTGGAAAGAGGTCAATTTTCAACTGTTCACCAGCTACGAAACCTTTTACTGACCTTTTGTCAGGCAAATGGCAACCGCAACGGAGATCTGTCCCTTCGACAACAGCGTATGACGACACACATGTTGAATGCCCTCAAGACAGATCTAATTCGCATTGATTTGTCGTTGGTGCAATGTTGTCCTACAGAGGCAGCCGTCCAATCATCTGGTGGAAAGTTTATAGTTGCGCCAAACACAGTTGTGAATATGGTAGCCAAGGTCACCAACACTGGTCGTACGTACCAGGTCCATATATTTTTGCTCCACGTTGACCATACCCGCAGCTTCGGCGTTGGCAGTGTTACTGGATATGTGGACAAGCTCGGAAGAGTATGTCCTTTCACAAGGCCCGCTGACAGACATCGTGCTGGGTCGCGTGGAAAGCGGTCGGTCGCAAGTAGTAGAAGTGCCACTTTGCTTCCTCAGCACTGGGTACTTTGAAGTTGCCGTTGAAGCACGGCAACTGGGCATCACGGGAGAGAAACGACGGACGGGAGTTGCTCGCTTGTGGACAACCGTCAAAAAGGACGATTCGCCGCAAATTATATTCCCAGACTACTGATAATTTCTTAGATTTGTGCCACTAATGTATCTGACGAACAGCAGCCGCGTTGATTCAAAATCGTGGGTTTGTACGGGCCGAGACGAGAACAATGAAAAATTCTAGTCCCACCGAGGATTGAACTCGGGACCCTTGCATTTAGTGTAACCTCATAAGTACAACGCTCTGACCACTGAGCTATGGGACTATCATTTGGCTCATTGCCCATGCATATGCATATTCCTAATCGCCAACCAATGACAAATATTGCTCAAAAAAAAATGCGAGATAGATATGGATTGGTCTTATGGATCAAGAAGCCGTGTCTCTTCTTCACAACCGTTATTGGATATGTGTAAAAATCTTGTTCCAACCCGCCTTCCTTGATCTTCTGAGTGAGTGATCCACAAGATCGCTTTCAACTCGCTGTCGGGAGATTGCAACTCGCCAGAAATAAAATCTTCCACCAGAGCTGTTGAGTGAGGATCGAGCGCAGAGGTGGGTTCTAAGAGGAATAAGAAAGCGGTGAGATGTGCCGAAAGGTATCGCGACTGACCATCTAACAACATCACTTCCGCGGTGTTTAAACCGAGTGCAGTGGCCAGTGCAATCCTCTGCGACTCCCCACCGCTAAGATTTGTCCAATTCCGGTCCCAAAGTTCCTCGTCGATTCCCCAAGATTTGGCGATTTCGATTGGGTATGTCGTTCCGCTACTATCACTTACAGACCTGGGAACCTTGCGAGAGCTGAAAGAGGAGATTGCTGCGAGAAAGTCTCGCGGGGTGCCCGACAGCAGTGAAGGTCTCTGTGGGACGTAAAACACTCTGGTCCTGAAAGCGGGCACGCCTGGGAGTCACTGCGTAAGCACTGAGCACGCGAGTGAATCGCAGTAGGGGGACATACCAAATGACTTGGCGGTGCTGGAGAGCAACTCGTCATACCTTTAACGCGTTTCATGAATAAAGGGACACATACCGTCCTCTGTATAAAATCTCGCCGCTGTACACGTTTAAATGAGAGATACATTTCAACAGAGTGGTCTTCCTGAAAAATGGTCAGAAGAGCACCACTGCCGAACGATGAGCTGACGTACCCCGACCCGCTCTTCCCTTGCAGGATGATCACATCACGTTGATTGACCTCGAAGTTAAGCTTGCTGAAGATGGTGTGTCCCTCGTCTTTGACACAGCTAACATCGCGAACTTGCAGTAGCGGCATCATGGTGTCAGGTGAACGAGAGGCGCGCCCCACACTAACTTTAACCATTAAGATGGTCAATGAGGGTGACCGTGATATGATGTCGGAACGCATGAATCTAGATGTAATTACTTCATATCTACGGCTGAGGAGCCATTCCCATCTCTTCGGCCGTCAAATTCGAGCTCTCTATCATCACACCGACACCAACTTTAGCAGCGTTCTAAGGGACACCGTCAGCGTAGTCTCGACGAGCACGTAGAGAATCACCTTAAAGTGGTCAATCTCACCGGAGACCAAGAACGCGAAAGTTGGGGCGAAACGCTGCTCAAGTAGGGCCGAGACTTTGCCAGTAGAGTCGAGTTGTGCTCTGAAGGTTGCCATTCGAAGGTCGTACTTGGCACCCAAAGTCGCTATGGCGTCTCTCCTCTGAGCTCCTGCGATGACCTGAAGATCTGCTGCTACTTCCACCTTCTCGCTCAGCTTTTGCCAGTACGTCGTCTGCAGGATACCAGCGGGTTGTAGTTGAGCGGTAGCAATCCAATTCTTGTTGGAACCGGTGCACTTGGCAAGGTAGGATGTTGCAAATTCGGATAGCTCGGGTGTCTGTCGCTGATACAGCGTCTCAAAGCCCAAGGCTAGGTTCTTGGTGATCGACTGGAAGTAGCTTCCGATGTATATACCGGTGAGGTCCGTCGGGGATGGGTTGACAGCCTTGAGGTTAAGGGAGTAATCTTGACCTTGGTAGTCTTGTTCGAGCTGCAACATGCTATGTCCAACCTGTTGGGAGAGCTGAATGGGAACCAATGAGAGAATTGACCAAGGATGAAAGATGGACCTCACTTGCGCTTGCATCTTGGTAGTGCATGTCTCTGACCAGCCTTGGTTCATCCTGGCGTTCACATTGCCCTCGTGATCCACGCTTCCTTGCAACAATACCTGCGAGTCGCGTGAGTTGATTTGGGAGGGTGACGAGGGTGGCAGGTTACACTGTTCGTGGCATATACGGCGCCAAAATTATAGGACGGTGTGGCGACCTGAGAGCCAAGGTTGAAAGAATGTGATATTTGAAACGCGGGATTAATGGAAAGGTTCTTGGATAGGTCGGCTCTTGCACCATCAAACATGAAGTTCGTGAGGTGGGTCACTGTAAGAAGGTGCAAAGTGAGCGAAGGTCGATGGGTCGTCGGGAGGCATACGTTTGACTTCCTTCTGCAGGTTCTCGACCGTGCCGGGGTTTGGAAGATCCAATGATTTTCGCCAATTAGCAAAACGCGCATAGATGGAGGTTAGAGGAGAAATGGCAGACGACCTTTTTGGTTGAGCAGAGAGCGACGACGAATTCGGGTCATTAAGACCATGTCCTTCAGAGGGATACGCCATGAAACGACCGCGACAAACCAAAACCAAGAAAAAAAAATGAAATGAAACGATCGTGAGAGTATATTTCCTAATTCAGAGAACCCCCTGGCGACAAGCATTGCTGTGGTTATGATGTATTTACCATTCTCCGTGCAGAACGACTACGTCTATCAAGAGACAAATACTTCTCGTGGTCGCAGTCATCGCGAGTCCATCCCTGTGTCGTCCGCTCGACTCCGCAGTTCAGACTTCCTCGCCCTGTACTTTTTCCTGAGCCTGAGCCAGTACTCGACCAATTG
>JBBPJX010000048.1:0-34397 GCA_038088955.1 Neotropicomus parvogracilis
CGTCGTCATCATCGTCGCCGTCGTCATTGTGCTGTGGCTTTGGCCATGCACGTAGCGCTGTCATCGTTCCGTCTTGCTGCAGTGGTCGTCGTCGTCGTCCCGTAGTGTCGACCACCCCATGTTGTTGTCGTCGCCATCGAGCGGACGGATGAGGGGTAGGCGTCGTCCCACCATGGCACTGGCCATGCGCGCGTTGTCGCCGTTGTGCGGTTGGGTCCTCTGCCCCGTCACCGTCGCTGTTGTTGACGGGTGTGCAAGACGACTAAGACGGTGACGGGATGGCACACGAGACAATGGTGGATTATGACGACCGTTGGTGACTTGCACCCTAAGCTTCCGAGGGTACTAGGTTTAGCTACTACATTCAGTATGTACAACTGCCTTGCATTAGTGCTCTCTAGTGCTGTCTTATCCCATCCAATCCTGTTGGAGATATGCTGTCTGCCTTGTGCCACTGTATTGCTCACTTATAGTGACATACTATGATGGCTGTGGTGCTGTACAGTGTAGGCTAGTGTAATATGCTGTAATGCCTATTGTCAGTGTGGTAAAACTATGTTTTGCTGATGCCCTATGATCCATGTAGCTCAAAACATGATTTAGATATCACAATGGTATACATTAAGGCAACAAAATCCAAATTTACAATCCAAGAGGAGTCAAATAGAGACTTGGCAAATAAAGTTCATCAACCATACTCCATTCCAATCTTGAAATTACACATCTAGGTTGAAGCGTTGATGAAAATTGTTCAAGATGCAAGTGGCAATTCTCATGCTCTCTGCATCTGTGATGTGGTCACATATCCTTTGAACCTTGACAATTTCTTGTGCAAGGCCTGTAGCTTCTTGTTCTTGGAGTGTGACTTGATTTTTGTTCTTGTTGATCTTCTTCAATAGTTGGAGTAGGTCAGGAACTCTTGATGGAGAGGGCTAAAGTAAAATGTCAACTAATTTGTATAACTTTACTGGAAAATACTAGGACTGACAGTTTCATCACCAAAAAGATCCTTTCCTAACAATTGATTTTTAAATTTACAGACAAGCTTTAAAGCATTTGTCCATTTCTGGACATCTTGCAAAGATTTTTCCTTTGTTGTTTTTTTGATATTCGCATGATTGATTGGATGGTGTGAATGAAATGCAGATGTTTTTTTGAATGGCATGATAGATGCTTTCTTTGTGCCTTCAAGGGAAAAGATATTATGAGAGTTGTGTTTTTGTTGCCCTCCTATATGAATGGATGGTTTAACAAGTATTGTGAGAAGATGTTTTGTCTAACAATGAGAATAAAGTATATACATACCTTGACTAGAAGCATTGGTATTGGAATGAATAGGTAAGTTGTTTTGATCTGTTGAGAAATTAGCTAGGTGAATAAATTAGATTTTAAAACTACAATACCAGCAACAAGGCTATTTGTTGATTGAATGTTGACTGCAGGTGAGTGTCCAATTTCTAATACAGCATTGTTCAAACATATGATATATTTTATGCTGGAAAATCATTTACCACTTTGGTTTGGTCCATGCAACACTTGTGAACCTGGCCTTACTAGCAAAGCTGATTTTGATAATTGCTCATGATTGGACTGGAACTCTGCAATTGGAATGGATTGAGTGATGAAAACCTATGTAATAGTTTTGTTAGAGCAACTAAACTTTATAAATATATTACACCTACTTGTTTGGATATTGGTTCAATATGTTGAGGTTGTGATATCCTAATGTTTGGATGATGCAAGAGTTCATTTCTTGTATTGACATGCATGGCCAATTTCTGCCTTTTTACAGGCCATGCACAGTTACCAAGAACAGAGGAGTCCAAGTCACAATGATTCAAAATAGTACACCTTTTGCCCAGAACACCATGAGAACCATCTAGACCAGCAAAAGTAGGGATAGGTTGGTGAGCATTGGATGATGCTTTGCCAAGTGGTGTGGTATCAGAATACATATGGGAGGTATATGAAAGGTTTTCGACAACAAGAAAGTGAGAAGACGAGGCAAGGAGACGACCGCACGTTTACAGTTCATACTCAGCCAGGCCGCTTATATATACGCTGTCGGAGTTTGAAAATGTTTGTGAGTCAGCCATTGAGTCATGATCATGTTATATTACCAACGACGGACGGGCGTGACGGCCCCAAACGGAATGCACAGGGCGACGGCCAAGGGGTGACGTGAAACGTCGTACGGGCGATACCGTTGGCCACGGGGTCGTCTTGTAACGGCGACCTGAGACGTGGAAAAAAAAATAAAGTTCCGTCGAAAGTGCTAGAGAGTCCGAGATAATATGAAGCGCCCGTCAATTTGAAAGAGCCGGAGCTTACCTTGTATCATTGCGGAGGGATTATTGTCGATGGGACTCGTTCCGGGAAGTGGCGAATGGAATGAGTGCACGTAAGAAAGCTGGGAAGGAGAAGCACGTTGCCGAAACGGCGTGGATGGCGATGAAACAGAAATGAACGGTTTACGAGAAAGAGTGCGTGCATGTTGCGGACGGTGATTGGGTGTCTAGAAAGGCGATGGCGAAGGCAAGGCAACGGAGGTGCAAAGACATAAGGGAGCGAGAGGGAAGTGAATACGCTGAGTGGTAGCGAGGACAAACGTGCGCGAGGACCCGTGGCACCGCTTAGCATCGTGGTTCTGGTAGAAAAGGTTTCGTACGTCAGAACGAATGCGATGTTGCTTTCTTCCTTGCCGCGAACTTTGACCCGGTGAGTTGTCCTGCACGTACAATGTCCCCGTCGCCATCCCCGTCGTCGTCGTCGCTCGCTAACGAACTCGGGACAGACGACGAGACCATGGTTGCTGACTCATCAGAGACTCTATCATATCTCGGAGCACGTGTCTCTCCATATCGTCATATTCTCTGAAATTTACCGCGACAACAAAGACGACGACGACGACTCTCGATGACCCTCTCCCAATCGCACCTCCTTTCCTTCCGTTTCCCCCCCTCCCCAGACGCCACCGCACCCTCCTCCCCCGCCCAACATCCCCCTCCTCTTCCCGTCCCTCTCCCCGATCCCCCTCGCCGACACATCTCCACCCGCGACCCCAAACACCGCCCCTTGCGCCGCTTCTCTGCCGGCTCCTCCTCCTCCGGAGGACGTTGTCCGTCCCTGCTACTCCAAACCGCCGGCATCGGCCGAAAGGTCGCGGACTCTCTCGAGCTCTTCAAAGAATCAGAGGAAGGACCAAAGTCTGAGTCTGCTCTGGCCAAGCGTCGTTTCACGACCTCCCACCCAAACGACGGCGTCGAAGAAGCTAGATATGAATTTGTCAAGCGAGCAGATTGGCCTGATCCGGAAACAGCTGCCCTTCGAAGAGAACGAAGCTCAACCGGTTTGGAGAACCTCAGGACGCGCGAAAGTTTCGACTCACAGGTCAGGTGGGACCCCGTCTCTCTCTCTCCACTTACAAGTGCACGCGACCCACCCCTCCCCGATCCATCTCTCTGGCGCAAAGACGTTCCCCCCCAGGACCCGTTCATTCGCGGCAGGCGCAGACGGCGACCATCAGATATATCATCCACCGCCTCTCCAGTCCCTTATCCTCTCACCGTCCCCCAATCTCCATGCATCCGTCCTCGCTCTCGGGCTTATCCCCCTTCTCCTTCCCCTTCCCGCTCACCCACTGATCGCATACCCCCCTTGGCACTCTACAATCCTGCAATAGATCCTGTCAACATTCCCGACAAGCACCATTCGCCAGATTCCACACCCGTGCTTACCATTCTCGATCCCTCCCATTCGCGATCTCCCACTCCTACCCATATTTTACCGCATGCATCGCCAGTCGTCTCGCCCTCCCCTATGCTTCCGTCTCCCTCCCGTTCATTGTCGCCATGGGACACCGACGACGACGACGACGACTCTGCTTGGGAGACCTCATCATTGACTTCGGATATGTCTACCACTTCCGGAACTTCAGAACATCCACTTTCGCTCTCCCAAGTTCAAGGTGCATCCATTGATCCGACCGAAGAAGCAGATAAGATTCGAGCATCTCTCACCTACAAGCCAGATGATGACCCCGATTCGTTTGGCCCAAACCTTTGGAACGCAGGTTCCTTGAACATGGTATACGGTGATTCCGAGGAAAGCCTTCCCCATATCCCCTTGCGCCCCTTTCGCAACCAGGTCGGCGGTCACAGTGCAATCTACAAGTTCACTAGAAGAGCCGTGTGCAAGGTCAGTAAACGCGCGAGTGCGATGACGTTTGCTTAACATCAACCTACCCAGCCGCTTGTTTCCCGAGAAAATCAATTCTATGAAGCGGTTGAACGAGAAGCCCCTCCGCTCCTCGGCTTTATTCCCCGCTATCTCGGTGTCATGTTGGTGACATATCGTCGCGTCCTCAAGGGTTCCGTAACGCCTCCAAGTCCACGTCCAACCGCGCCGTTTCCTGTCAGCGTATCCCACTTTTCTGGTTCTGTAGTAAAGAGGACCATCAGTGAACCCGCCCACTCATTTAGCAGCGCACCATTGGATGGTTTACCTCGGGAGGATGTCGGATCAGAGATGACGATCGAAGAAGCAGAATTGCCAGAGGTCGCGTTGGATCGCAACCGTCATATTATCCCCAAGTGGTTACTGCACCGGTGCCACCTCCATGGCCAGACCTGTTCCCACACCGAGTCATTGAGACACAGCTTAGGTTCCAGCCAACATTTGCACTCGACCCAGCTTTCTGGTGCAATGGCGTCTAGCCCAGCATTGATACAACATCATGGTGCTGTGAAATCGCGGGTTCCCCTCTCCCGTCAACGTACAGTTCCACTTGATGATGGTGATCCGTACTGTACTGGGAACACGGCCCGAGCTACTTCCTCTTTTGCAGACCCCAGTTCTGCATGGGGTGTCGTTGCGTCGGATGGCCGTCCTGACCTTCGTCAATTTCAATCCGAATTTACCATTGGCGCACAGCAATCCTCGCCCTGCTGGTTCGGAGGCACTGGTTCTACGACCGTGAATACCAAGTTGAAGGATCATATCTTCAGTACTATCTTGCGCCGTTTCCATCGTCGTGGCAACCCTCGGTGGTTAAATGGCTCGCACACAGAGGACGAAACGGAGGCACCCACTCGGCAGGGACGGGCAATGCGGACATTCGTGCGACCGCGCTCGACGTCCCGCAAGCAGGATACGATCCCACTAGAGCGAGTTGAAGCACAGGAAAATAATTGCTGCGCGTCGTCCCTCCGGAGAGTACGAAGCGACAGCGATGTGGGTCACGATGGACAGGACAGCCCCTTTGACATAGAATATGATAAGCTGGATGACTTTGTCGGCCGGGAACGGTCAAGCTTAGCGTTGGACAGCAAAGATGGGATCCGACCTTTGTTTACCCGGCGAAGGTCTCGCTCACGTTCTGTAGACTCGCCTCCTGTCTTTCTGTCTTCTGCACCAACCTCGAATCAGCCCATTCCGTCAAGCGGAAACACCAATTCCGTACCACGTCAGCACCACTTCATTCTCATGGAGGACCTGACAGGTCGTCTGAGACGCTCCTGCGTGTTGGACTTGAAGATGGGAACCAGGCAGTACGGAATGGATGCTATCCCGTCGAAGAAGAGAAGCCAGCGCAAGAAATGTGACCGAACGACAAGCCGGCCGCTAGGTGTTCGTGTTTGTGGAATGCAAGTACGTTGCCGGGGTACGGGGCCCCACCAAGCGCTGACCATGCTGACTACTTGTTCACAGGTATGGAACCACGCCACACAATCTTACGTTACCCAAAACAAGTACATGGGCCGCGACATTCGCGCGGAGGAGTTTCCCTCACTGCTTGCATCTTTTCTATATGATGGGGAGCGCCTCCTCGTTTGGCATATTCCAGCTCTACTTCAGAAGTTGTATGCGCTGGCACGCATCATTAGCAGGCTGAAAGGCTTTAGGTTTTATGGCTGCAGTCTCCTCCTGATATACGATGGAGATCGCGACGCCCAGGCGGCCTTTCGCATGTCGGCCCTGGAACATCCATCGTCAAGGAGCAAGCGTGGGGAATCGCTGGAGCGATCGAAGACGCGATCCAGGAGTCAGGCTGCAGCTCGGTCGTCCCTGCGGCGCACACATAGCGAAGATCTACTTTTCGGACCTGTATGTAGGCGGTCTGGGGGAAAGCGCAAACGCGGGGAAGTCAATGTTCGTATCGTTGACTTTGCACACACCACCACTGGACGGGATTGGGCACCATATCCACCTCCTCTGGACCGGCTGGTCGTCCATCAGGTGTCGGGTTCCAAAGGGTACCAGGCGGAGGTGGACGCGGACAGTGGTATCATTTATGCCCGCTTTCCGCCGCACTACCCCGAGGAGCCTGACCGTGGGTTCTTGTTCGGCTTGAAGAATCTTACGGAGACTCTAGAAAAAATCTGGAATGATGAGCGAATGCGCAGGATCAAAGTTTCCCGAGACGACCCTTCAATCGGTACTTCTCAGCTTCCTCCGTTGATCCTAGATGGCAAGGAAGTTTTTGACGAAATTTTTGGCCCACTGGAGTCCGCCGAGGACCCAGGTATGCTGTCCACGTGAGTTTGGTTTTGTCTGGTCTGGCGTAATAGTGTGTTGCTACGTGTCACTGTTCACTGTTCGACGCCCTTTCTTTTCCATCTTTGACTATTGGATCATGGGCCATCCATTCGTTGCCTAGACCCGTACTCGCTCCACATGTCTACCTTTGTATCGCATCGTCACTCGCCTCGTGGCTCTTGTGTATCGTTTCACCCTCCCTTTTACCATTAGACGTTCGATTCGCATTCTTGCATTATTCCGAAGAATACTCGTTGTCTAATGCAACTGCCAAGCACGCTACATGATCCGAATCATATAATCTATCAGGTTGCATTAGTGCTGAATTGGATGGCCGAGTTGGTGTAGTGGAGGTACGGTATATCTATTGACAGGACACCGCACTCGCGCAACTATAGGTCAAGACACTGAATTCTCATGAGTCGTCGCTTTGAACATAGTTGGCACGGATGTCCTTCCATTGTCGCTGACGCAGATTTGGTCAACGTACGGGAAGAGTAGAGCTACTAATACTCACGCCCTTGTTCCAGTGGTCCCAGAACGACTGGATGGCAACGTCGAAACCGACGCTAAATGCGAACGCGCCCGCGAAGATGCCAGGGACGAAGACACCTGCAAAGTCGGGCTGAGGCCTTAATTGCGAGAACATATACACCACGTACTGTTCCGCTTTGCAACTGTGTTGTAGAACATACTGGAGAACTGATGCGAGAGTTTAAACAGCACCCTTACTACGAGGGTCTCTACGTACCGCCATTGTTTACGATGGGACGTTGAGAATGGAGTACAAGACTTTTTCCGGTGATGTCCGAATTCGCTAGTGTATAGTTTGATATTCCCACGCGTGTTCTTCACTTCGACATGGTCTTGCGATGGACCTCTCCACTGCGGACAGCTCGACTGGCCCCGCGTAGCGTGTCGCGTCCAAACGTTGCTTTTTCTAGGACCTTGTCGCTGTCCCCAGACACCATCCCTGCTCGCCCGACTTCACCAACCTTGGAATTCCCACCCACAGGACCTATTCCCTATGACGCCGTCCCAAACCCGCTGACGCGATCCAAAGCGTCTGCTCTGATACCAAAAGCTCTCACACCCCCTCCAAAATACCACTTCCATGGCATATTTAGCAGAAACAACACCAAGGTCTACCTCTGTGGACCCGACGGAAAGTTGCTACCGCAAGGTTGGTGGAGCGGTGGTAGCTGTGGATTCAAGGGTGCGAATCGCAAGGGGCACGAGGCAGGGTACCAGTGTGCGGTGCACGCCTTCCGGCGGTTGGAGGAAGTCGTCAAAGACAAGGGCCGCATATCGCTCGCGTTGCACTTTGCAGGTTTTGGAAAGGGCAGGTTTGCGGTGGAAGGCGTGTTCTTGACGAGTGAGGGGGACAGGATACGACCGCTGGTCGCCGAGGTCGAGGATAGAACGAATATAAAGATAGGCGGGACGAGATCGAAGAAGAAGAGGCGCGTCTAGACAGGTGTGGGCACCACCATTTCTTCGATTCTACCAGGTTGACCTCGTTCTCTCGCTGTACGCTGCGATCTTGGCAGATCGAACTTGTTGGAGATGCACTTTATATTCGCTAGGACACATCCTGTTGGTACGGTATTTACTCCGGCATTGTAGGTGCCCCAAGGCCACATGGATGGCATGCAACTGCAATAATATCGTTATGTCTCTGCCTCAGGCGCTGAAAAACGGGTCTAACGAGTATTTTTCGTAACCTGGCCTTGCCAAAGAATTGAAGGCTACCCGTTTGTCAGCCTCTATGTCGTCTATGAGTGCTTCTGTTGACTCAAATTAATATTTAAACACCGCTTTGTAGAGAATGCTAGCTTGCCTCGGGAAATATAATCAAGCTCGGGACGAATGTATCCCAATATCAGCACTCTAAGTTTGTGTCCATAAAAGTCAGAGTTGAACCCGTGCATGAGGTGGATTTCCTGGACACGACTGCTTGAGTCGTACACCTTGGAGAGAACTGGCGACACGAACTGCAGTCATCCGTTTGTTCTTGTAGAACGGATTCCACCCCAGACTCATTACCATAGGCAACACGGCGAGGTCTTCGGTCAGTAACTCTGACCGTTGACCCTTCACAGCGTACACTTGGGCATATCCATAGTATACTCCAGGCTTGGCGATGTTGGCCATGTGTGTGATGGATTCATCAGGCAAGTTGGCTGGGCACTATAAGTGAGGAAACTACACGAGGAGTAATGACACGCACCAGTTGGACACCCCAAGTCCTTGCTCCCCCTCCCATAACCATGCTGTACAATTCCCTCGAGTTTGATCGGGTATGACTCCTCTGGGTCATCGGGGCCAACGATGTTCGGTCTGCTGCTACGGAACGATTCGGGAGGAGGGAGTGTTGGTTGGCCCATGGTGTCCAAGTTATATCTAATATCTCTAGTCTAGTGGTAGAAGGAGAAGCCGCGTGTGCAATAAATGATTGACCAACATCCATCAACCTGCAGTTCATCATGACGACCATGTTCACAGGTTATCCGCCCTACGGAACGTATCAAGCACCCTACCCAGCCTATCCAATTCCTCCGCCCGGTCAGCCCATGGCAGCTGCAGCCGCGCTTTCACACTTTGCGGCCCACTTTCCGCAGCCGCCACCCGGCTACCCGCTGTATGCCCTCCAGCCAGCCAAACCCCCCAGTCCACCCCCCGGTCCACCCAGCGCTCCAGACATCCCTACAATATCCCCTCAAATCGCGTCCAAACAAGTCCGGAAATTGATCGTGTCGCAATTGAAGATTGCAGAGTTCGAGTCCATCGAACCTCAAGCCCTGCACAGACTAGAACTCGAGGTGGTTGCGTGTACGTTCCTTTTGGAGCAGTCCTGTCCTTCACGGTCCTTCTGCGTCATTAGTCGTCCAGGCGATATACGAACAAGCCCACGAACATGCAAATCTAGCAAACAGAGCGGTGCCAGTAGCAGCCGACGTACTCCTTGCATGCCAAGACAGGGGACTAAGAGGAAAAGACCTCCGTGATATCGCCTTCGCTTCTCAATCAGCTCGTTGGTGTTAGCCATTGGATCATCACTGTGTATTAAGCCCCTCTCTAGGCATATCAGCGGTGACATCGCTAGAGCTTCCTCCGTTGCGCGAGGACTCACCCGAGTTGCTTGCCTCCGACGATGAGGGTACACCACCGATTATACCAACCACGTTACGTTCCCTTCCATCTTATCTGCCATCTCTTCCCCCCAAACATACATACTTGAAAACACCCGTACGCTATCAATTAGACCCTTATTTCTCATTCATCACTGACAGTTCCGCAAGGCGTCACCGCCAAAGAAGGCAGCTCTTCCATCTCTCGAACGCAAGCTGAAGACTGCAGGATTGGTCCAGGAATCCCTGAAGAACTTGCTGACAGCTACAGAGGACAATATGGGACAAGAGGATGGTGAGCTACTTGGACACATAGTCAATTGCGAAGCGACGATATATCCGCGGAAGCGGTGGAAGGTGATGCAGGAGTGACTATCCCCTTCAGGCTAGTTTATACCATTATTCTCTCTGCGGCCGCCTTATCTGTCTTTCGTCTATATTTTTTGTTCTTGACAGCTAAAAGTGGTACGCCTGAAATTTGTCAGGGACTTGAAACCACAGATTATCACAACGTTCAGCATTAAGGGCATATGTTGGTCTGGGGTCTAAGGTGGGTATGCCCGGGTATGTCCATACGGGTCGTCGGTGTCTTGCAACGGTGTCCATACCCAATCCAGGCTGGAACTTGGTGGGTAACCCATGGGTATCAGGGCAGTGGTACTAGACTACTCAATAACCACGACTTCGTGCTCGGACTCCAACTCATCGACATCTACTAACTTTCCCTTGCATGTGGACCCCTCGCACGAGTTGCAAGTACGTCTTCAGCATGTGTGGGAGGAGATAATGGTGTACGGGACTATGAATCGACAGATGAATTTGGGCCATCACAGTCAGCAAAATGAGACACTAGGTGTGACTCAAATGTTTGACATCCTTTTTCGAGTTGGCTCCGCAGCGACAAAAAAAATGCACAAACGCAGCGCCGAGTTACCAAGGATTTTACATTGGCACCAGACTGTCTACCCATGGCGCATTCATGGACCCGCAATAATATTCTCGTCACAGTTTATTACATGCTAGGCATGAAGCCTGACGTACCTATCTCCGGGCTTCTCTAGCCACTGTCGACGATCTGTCAAAGTAGTAGGCACCAAGTAGTCGCTGTTGCAAGTCACATCGGGCACTTCGAGATCCAGACTGACCCCATCGAAAAGTTCCGGCCAACAGCAAGTATTACCCGGGTAATGTATCTTCGTCAATCCCCACCCGTGTTCACGATCCCTCGGGCACCCGTACCCAACTTTACCCGACCCACGCTCTACCCGCAGGTTGTACTGCGCGGGTAACCCGGGCACCCCTTACCCACCGCATACCTTATGTCAGTCAGGCGTCCCGACCGGCCGCGTGGACTCCTGAGCGAGTTTCTTTGATTTCGACGTGCGGGCCCGTATTTTTCTCTTCTTCGACGATGAGGTAGCTGTGGTGTTCGTAGGCGGAATGTCGGCCCCCATTGTCGGTTTGAATCTTGTTGGGGGCCCGTGGTATTCTCGTGATTTGGGATGTAAGCTTACCACTGGCTCGAGGAATACAATTTGATTTCGACCCTCTGTGTGGGGTGCAGCCGAGGTCGTCGAACAGGAATGTCCACTAAGGTGTGAAGATTCAAGAATGAAAGTATTCGAGTTGGATGGAGCGGGGTTGGGCGATGCAGGCGCTTGACTGACTGAAGCATCTTGGATTTCATGATTTACTGCTAGTGTCTGAAGGGTGGTATTCGCAACCTTCTGTAAAGCTGTATACCGGTTGCGACACTAGAGGTGCGACCTTTTAAGAACCACAGTGCAGCAGAGAAATGCTACGTTACCATAGTTTCCGTCCTCCCGGTGCAGAGACGTTCAGAAATCTCTTTCCAGGATACACTCTCGTGTTTGCGTATGCAGTCTAGTAAAACCATGTCTTCTTCTTGTGACCATTCACTTTTATTGATACTTGGATTTACTTGTTCGGTCCATCGGTCCCGGCACTGATCATTATGTCGACCGGGTATATTAGCAGCAACGTCCACCCATGATGAACCATAGGAAGCGACGGCAGCGGAGAGGCGGGCATCTTCTTCTGGGGACCAGGCGGTGTGTTTGATGGTTTCGTCTAGAGTTTTCTCAAACCTGCTACTGCATTGTGAGGGGGTTGCGTCTTCCGAAACATAGCGTGCAACTAACCAACCACTTTGAACACGAGACGTGTAAAAGAATGGTATAAACGAACCGAGATGCCAATTATCGTGCCCATAAATGCGGATGGCTTTGAAAAGACGTTCGTCAGCTTCCGTTGTCCATTGATGTGGCTTCCTTGGGGTTGCGTGACGCATGCAATCTAGCGGCGTTCTCCCTGTCTAAATTTACTGGTCAGGTCGCTAAAGCCATAGAGATATTACACCTCACCCCTAGCCTCTTAGCCACAGTCACCCAATCTGGTAGACTATCTGTGAACTCGGCGGCAAGAGACTTGACTCTCAGCACTTCCTCATTCCCCCAAGGTTCAGTGTTGAATTCAGGATGTCGTTCTCCGAGCCACCGTATCTCGCACTCTCTTGCTGTACGTGCGGTCATAGACATAGCTGAAACCTATAAGGGTTGAGTAGCCCATAGCTAGGTGTGGGTTGAACGCCACCTTTTCGGCGATCCGAACCCAGTCAATACCATCTGCATCCAACCCAGGGATGTGGGTTTGCGCATTGACATTTGGGAATGCTAGGAGACCTCTGCCATCGGAGAACATGAGCGATGAACGAGCTCTGATACCATAAGGCGCACTTTTTCTGAACATCGAGTGAATGGCTGCGATGACTCTCGGCTAGTACAGCCTCCGCGAGAGACTCCAGTTCCTTGGGCTTCACTGAAAGACATGTCAAACATGAACTATCGACTGAAGGTGAAACGTACTCGAGTGCACTTCAGTGAAACCCTGATATCGGCTGCGTTTCAGAGCATCTCTGTGAAATGGAAATTCCTGAAGTTGTGGTCACTGACACCGAAGAAATCCAATGATCTCTACATACCGGGGACAGTAGTTCTTTCGCTGCGACCGGCGCCGTTGCTCGGACAGAACCAGGTATAGTAACGGTACACGCTACATCCAGATCGGTTTCGTCAATGAAATCGACAGTATCCTGTAGTTTGTGTTCACCAAAAAATATCTTCCGAGCATACGAATTGACGCACAAGTAGCTTGTCGAGTGTTTCCAGCTCAATTTCGAGTCTTCGTGTGTATGTTTTCAGAGCATCCAAATGCTCCCTGTTGGCTTGAAGTGCCTGCTGACCCAACTTGACGATCCCTTCGTCTTCTTCCTTTCCGTCCATCGCATGTTGTGGTTAGAGAGTCAACCAGTTCCAGCGAGCTGATGCAAATGTAGAGTTCAAACGTACTCAGAGCTGAGTTCAAGTTGGACGACAGCGCTTTCTAATCCTGGGCTTTTACGGCCAACAACCTTGTCGCAGAACTACAACTCGCGATAGTCATCCACACATGCTCTTGATCACGCCAGCAAACTTTAAGCAGGCTCCAGCTTTTATAATCCCTGTCACACTTGACACAGCGACGTTTTATCGGAGAAGTCAATACAGCCGACGTATGATGCCTGATGCTTACTTTCCAGATGCCCTTGATCTTGTCAGGCTGCCGCAGCGAGGTAGCAACAACATGTTTTTGGTAGCCGCCTGGGGTAAGATCAGGAGTTCCGTAGGACACCCGGGTGTTCACCGTCTTTGCCCACATCGTTTTGTTCTAGCGAGTCGATTGGCATCCGATGATCATAATGGAGTCAACCCTCCCGTGATGATCCTCATACCAATTAATGTCCATTCCCCAGGTCCCGTCTACGTGCAGTCCATTTACCCGTTTTCAGTGAATCGCCGTGACTCGGAAAAATGAATTCTCATCCACAGGTTCCCTCAGCGGGACTCCCCCTCGCGCTTATCGTTCAAGCACAATGTGTCGCTCAAAAACCCGTGCACTTTATGTCGACGTTGGATGCCGTGTCTGATGAACCCAAGGTTGACGGGAACTTGGGTCCAAGGATCAACGGCTACCATTGCAATGCGTTCGAGAGAACAGGATTTAGAGGTGATCATCTTTTGCCTGTGACAAATATACTGCTCTCTAGGTTATTGATGAAAACAGAACACGCCACTACTGGATTCTCTGCCGTATACCCAACTTCCCAACGGACAGAATTCCTCTGTTAAATCTACTCTCCTCCAGTCGGTTCTTTCGCGGATATCCCTCCTCACACAGTACGACTTCAAATGCTGCGGTAAGGCACCACCCTCGACGTGAAGCGCTCTCCCGCCTCCTGAACATCTACCTTGCGTGGCCCAAGAATCCTCCCAGCCTCTGAGCCCATTGCACGTTCCTGCTACCATGTTTCTATGTCATAAAGTAGGTTTCTGGAGCAGGACATATCAAGAATCCTCGATGGAACCAAGATACTCATATCCCTGACTCACGCAAACTCTGTGAAAAAGACATTGCGGTGGATCGGTGTATCTACCCAGTCATGCACCCCGGTTACAAGCTGCGCGACGTTTTGCTCGCCCCAGATCGCGGAGCGTGTTATGGGGAGGTAAGGGACACCGTCGGACGATGGTGATAATTTAGGCAATGGGCAGGTGCACCTCATGCGTATTTGTGGAGTTTTTATCATCCGTAATATCGAGGTACGGGATCGGGTGGACACCTGAGCAGGTCTGGTCAAGGTGCCGCTCCAGGGCTGTTCTATAGCGATAGTGATCACGACACGGACTGTTGCCTCTTAGCTTCAAACTTAATCGCTCCACAGAACAGTGGTAATTTCCTGGCGAGATGCCTTTCTGGCCAGAAACTAAAGCCGCACGTAAGTATATATCTGCTGTTTGAACTGTAGTAGTTACTGGTAATTGTGAGCGGGCATATCATGTTGGCAGCTCTGCTGCCAATGAACATTTCATATAAATTCCCACGCATTCCAGCGTCCTTTTTTCCTTCTTGATCATCCGGCACCCAGTATTCACTGGAAGATGGCTCACGGTGCAGCAAAACGTATAGGTATTCATCCTTGTCCATTCGAAACGACAGAAATTTGATTACTAACTGTCGGCAGCTGGACAGAATGAACGAGCAATCAGAATTCTTCGTCTTGGGATGTTTGTTCCTACCGTGCTATCGATCTTGCTCCGTCTGTTGTTTAGAAAGGGTTCTCTACCCCCTTCAAAGGGCTCTTTGGCTATATACGTCGTGACTTATCTACCTGCGCTGTTTTTGTCCCGGTACTTGGAAAACGTCGGGACATCGCGACGCGACCCAACGACTGGAGCAATTATTTCGTCAGGCGAAGACCTCGGCCAACCTGGTGTTACTGAATGGTGTTTTGACATTCTATATGTTACATGTACGTTCGTGATGTGCCTACCACTAATATACTGACTTACCTGTGTATTAGGGGCATGTCAAATTGGAAGCGGTGCCTTCGGTGAATGGTTTTGGTACCTTTACCTGCTGGTATGTGCTACCCCCCGCTTTTGCTTGGGAGACAGCTGATGAGCCCAAGATCCCGTCCTATGCTGTATTCAAGCTCTGGAGTAACTTTATCGGTCCCATGATTAGTCGGTCATCGGACGACATCTCGGGAACCAGTGAGAAAAGCGCACCGAGCAAACGTCAGGAGAAGCTTCGTAAGCGGAGCGAAAAAGGTGATCCTCGAGTCCGTACTGTTCGCAGATGACATACGCTCGCAGAATATATATTCTCTGACCATCTCTTCTCCGTTGAGGCCTTCTCTGCACATGAATTTGATTCCTCGCAAGTCATGTCTTGGTACAAGTCTAAGATCTGAGACGTGATCATTGACTTCAAGCGATTGGCGGTACCGCTTCCGTTCTGCTTTACGATTCAACGATTCTTTTGTTGCACAAATCCGAATACCCAGTCAATTATCGGCTTGGGTCGTCGGTCACCTGAGACTGATTTCTTACCACGTGACCCTTCATCGGACTTGGCGTTTTTCGATGCCTTGGTAGTGTCCGACGCCACCGACCTTTTATCCAAGGACAACTTGGCTGTTCACTCTTAGATCTCTCTCGCATCATGGAAGCTCATACTGATACTCAATTAACACGATGCGATAGCAGTCAATCCACACTGGCCGAATGTTCTACCGCAGAACACGAGCCTGTTAACACCGCACTGAATGAGGACTCGGTTACTGATAACCTCTGTTTACGCTCCGACAAGGTGAGTCTGCATTTTTGAGACTGACCTTCTACTCGATTGCCAATGCGTACATATGCAGGTACATTCGAGTCTGGTAATGAACGGTGGCGAGATGGAACCACATGAGGAGCAAAGCCCAATCCATCCCTCTAACGTGCAATCACATTCTCAAGGTTTCACCCGGCAATTATTGACATTACTTATGCGCATATATGCAGTTCGACCAGGAGCCTTTAGATTTCGATGCAAAAAACATGATAGAACGTGAACACAGCCACCCACGCCTCCAAAGTAATCCCGTTCAGGTCACCATTTCCGCTGTTCTCGATGAAGTTGCAAGTCGAATGTTTGAAATCCCGGTCCTTTTATTACTAATCTTTTACGCAGTCCCCTGAGCGCGGGGTTGTCTCTTCAGGTGGACCGGCATCATTGGTCAATGATACCGAGGCTTCTTTAGCTGTTTCTCTCCAGAAATCACCATCATCACGTGCAAGGACAGTTTCCTTGGAGCCGCCCCCCCGTGACGACAGAGAAGCGGACTCGGGCGATCGCTCAACTTCCGTTGGGATGCTACATACAGAACTGGATCTTGTACAAATTGCCAGTCCCGCAGGCTCGATAGACGTAGAAAAAACACAAGAGGACTTCGATTATGCTTGCGAAGATTTTCTTCCTTCCCTTCCTCCCAGCTCCAGTCCACCACAAATTTTCTCTTCATCCCCTTATGCATTATCTCAATCCTCGGTTGGCGATGTTGACCCCCTAAAAACGGTCTGAGTAATCGATCTATCGCGTGGAGTACTGCTGAGCCGTGTGTGTATCCCTTAGGTGCTAGCTGTTGAAGGAATGCATTGCGCGAGTCCTCGCGGCGATGTGCATGGCGACCACGTGGGATCGGTCTCTCAGAATGATGCTTGTTCGGATTTCAAGGACCTTCATGGCCACGAAACTGCCAAAGTTACAACAGCGTTGGAGACTGACGAATCTTGTCCGCAGATGGGTCCCACCCCGTATGCCGATGGGGGTCTCGAGCATTCCGAAAAGCGAATGGCTGATGTATGGCTGAGTAAGAATCTTCTCCTTTCCCCACTGATCTTCTGCGCGTAGCCTGACGGATTGTATGATTCACAACCAATCAAACGTCTGGTAAGTGTTATCTTGCTGCGAAAACAAGTTTTCCATGACTGCGCAGAGATCGGACCCGAATTCGCTTCATTCCCCCCCCGCCCCGAAACGCGTAACCCTAGCTTCACAGCACCGCCAGCTCAAAAAGCTAGCTGCTCCGTTTCGACCTCCGCTGAAACTTCCCCTCGTGACAGATGGACCAGCCCAGACCATGAACAACAAGAATGTTGAATCGACAATTAGCACAAAGGCTGAAACAAACCACGATAGGATCGGATCAAAGGGACCTACGGTCTCTTTAGAGTACAAGACTTCAAATACGTCAAGATCCCTTACGCAATTCAAATCGCCGCTCGTCAATAAGGTTCTCCCGGCGGACTCGCGAGTTATACGCCTTACACCAGCACTGCAGGCACTCGAACGTAGGTTACAGCTCCTCAAACGTGCCATCAAAGTTAAGGAAGACAACGAAGAGGAGGTCCTCATCAGACTTGCAGAAAAATGGATAGAAGCAGGCAGAGAAGTTGCTCACGATGTATGGAACGCTACCAAAGACGCTGGTGACCTTGCAGGAAAGACGATATTTACGCATAGGTCACGCGGCTGGGAGAGCTCCGACGACAGGAATATGTCTTGGGGCTGGGACAACAAATCCAAAGAAACCGGTGAAGAATCCTGTGACCGCGATCCATCAGAAGCATCGTGTACCGCGAGACAGCAGGCTCCCGACGAGGACGATGATATTGGTTGCAACACTTTAGGTACCATGCTTCGTCAGCTCGGAATCGCTCCAGAGATACTTGGTTGGGACGATGACAAGGAAACGTTTACCGACTAAGAGATGTACAGATACCAAGATGATGTCCAATGTTTATTGTGGCTCGCAATGATAGTTAACACTCTTCTGCTCCAGCGCATCTGAATCAGGCCCGCATGGGTCATGACGACTCTCGGCAGGTGTTCGAATTAAGATTCGAAATGGAACATGCGTGATACCGCTCTGGAATATAGACCCCAGCAGTTGGAAGAGTGCACACACATTGACTTTAATCGGCTGAAGATCAGGGAATAGAACACCTAGCTGGCCATGGAACGAAATCCTTGTTCAACAAATACTATGCATGGCATGACTACAATGCGTCGTAATTACCGTTCGGGTAATGGTTGATTCCATCCATGCGCTTGAAAAGCGACAAGTATCTATGAAGTCTAGTGACTTAATACGTATAGTCGTATCTGAAAAAAGTAATCAGTATTAAAAAAGCTAGAGCGGCATATTAGACAATCACTGCCTGTAGAATGTCTCAGAATCTGTTGGTACATCCTGAAACCGTTGGTTAGTGAACACGACTAGGTTTTTCAAGGAAAAAGAAAACAACACAGACATCTCGTCGGGCTCCTCGAGGCTTGCGACCTTGCTTCTCGAGCTTGCGACGGTGGTCACGATCCTCCTTGAGCCACTGCAAGGCAGTGTGATATAGAGTCGCGTTATTAAATGGCCAAGAAGTAGGTTCCGTCAAGAAGGAACCAAGCCGCATGTGTGCAACATGGGTCGGAGAAAGGCTACTGTCGAGTCCGTCATATATATGAGTGGCATCTTAAAGAACTTGAAAGTAAGCTGCTGCTCGAGTGCAGCCGCTGAGACATACAAAGGATGGTCGCTCCACGATCGATACTATCGTTCCGAAGGAACGTGAGCAGCTCGTTGCGAACCAGGACATCCAGATCAACCGTAACCTGGTGATGGTGTGGAGTGAGCTCTGGACTCCGCAACGGAAATGAACTGACTTCATCTAATAACAGAACCTGCCAAGGCGCCATGAGCCCCATACAGAGTTGAACACGTCGGCGTTCTCCGTCCGATACTGCATGCATATGCCAATCCAGATCTATATCCAAGATATCGAGCAGTTTGTCTCTGCGCTCTTTGTGTCGATAACCTCCAACGGAGTCTAGGAAAGCGGATACTACGATATCGCCGCGAACTACAGGATTCATCGCCCTGACCAATGTTGAGGTCAGTGCGTGACAGGTTGGCTAAGCAGTGAGAAGGGGCCAACCACTCTGTGCCGAGGAAAGCGACCCCAGGGGGATAATCCCAAAATACGTCTCTATCATTTATGCGGACCTGTGCGCCTTTAACGAGGCGTTTCCCTGCCAGGATCTGCAGCAACGTGGATTTTCCCGCTACGGAGGCGTGGTTGCTTTAGTGTTTGCGGGTTCTCGGCGGGAAAGCGCACACCTCCGTTCGCGCCGACTAAGATCGTTCTGGATCCCGATGGAAGCTGGAAGGTGATATTGGAAAGGGAGGGTTCGTCGCTCGTGCCATGATAAAAAGTGAGGTCGTGCACTGAGACAGCCATGCGACTTTTTTTTTTTGTTGTGAGCTAGTGGTATTGTGACTTTGACTCGGGCGCAATACGGTACCGTTGGGAAATTGGAGGTAAAAGTGTATACATGAAACTGGGGCACGACTGCAAGCAGCAATCAGTTACTGATGGGGTTCAATTCAAGTCGACTGAGGCCCAGGCTATGGCCCTCCTAATCTAATGATGATTAGAAACCGCGTGAGGTCGTACTAGGTCCATGGCCTGGAACAGTCCGACTGTGGGAAATCTAGACTTTCATCCCACCATAACGACGACGCGCCCGTCGTCGCCGTCCGCAGTGCTAGTTGGTTGAGCCTCGACCACATCATTAACCAGCCCCCGCTGAAAACACACGCTCCTTTGTTTCTTTCATTGCATTTTCATGCATCTGGATCTTTTTCCAAGGCAGTGCGTTTCCTGCCCGTCGCAGCCACCTGTCTGCACTTGTCCTGCGGACCAGAGCTGCATTCAGATCAGCCAGTTCGTGATACGAAGTCATATCTGCCTTTCGGATCTAACCACCCCTCCAGGTCGTGTAACGCTTGCCCAACCTTCACCTGTCAGCCAAATTCCTCCAACGGCAACGGCAGCGGCAACGGCAGCGTTAGCTCTGGCGCCCTTGCTGGAGCGATAGTCGCGGTTTTGCTTGTCCTCATCGGCGCGTTGCTCGTATTCTTCTTGTACCGCCGTCGTCAACGTACACATGAGTCCCTCGATGTGGCTGTTGAACCAAAACCAGACGTTCCTGCTCCAGCGGAAGCGGTCCTCAATCGTCCTGATCCGATAGAAAAACCTCTACCGTCCCCATCAGCACCGGCAATACCTACCGCCCAAACAAATACCGTCCGAGTCTACTCCTCCACAGGAGATAGTATCATTAATCTCGATCCTCGGTCTCAAGGTTCTCCCTCTGCGCGTCGTGCCTCTGGTAGGCATTCCATAGGCAATCCATTTGACGATGGACACTCCATCCAGACGACCTCGACAACCACGAATGGTACCAATGTTATCCCAATTGCCCTGGTTTCTCCTGGATCTCCCCAGCCGCCTTCTCTCCACTCAGAGTCAAACTCTTTCCCACCCAATTCTCCAGTCCGCCCAGCTCGTCCCACTGACCTCGTTTTAGACAGTCCTCAGGGCTCCCTCGAGAACTTTTCCAAGCCCTCTCCACAGTACGCCAATTCTCAGCGCTCAGGCATATCCAGAGCTTCGTACGGCTCTAACATTAGTTGCTCGAGCGACTTCCTGAATGAAGCTCCCATGATTGTCACGCACGCTCAGGGTGCTGTCCGGCAGGTTGTTGGCAAAGTGAGAGCAGAGGTCATCCAGACATCAGGCACCGTGACTCCGGCCTCGCATCTTTCCTCAGATAGTTTGAAACCCCCTTCCGCCGCATCACGTCCTTCCACCCGCTCGCCCCTTGCTGCAACTTCCTTTGGGCCTGCGGATATTGTTAATGAGGCTGAGGAAGAGCATGAAATCTCCCTTCGCAGTGATCCGTTTGGGGATCATCATGCACCGTCAATGCAAGCTTCCGTCGCCTCTTTTGATTCGCGAGCTGAGCCAGATTCAAATATGCCCAGGCAACCACGATCCGCTGTGGACGATATCAGTGCCACGAGAGTCAACACCGGCCTTTTAAGTGTACGTTCCGGTCAAAGGTCGTCCAACGACATTTCCATGGCCAAACCAATCTCTCCTTCACACGCACCATCTAGCACTCTCCAAGAACAACAGCAACGTGCCTTGGCTCACGCTCAAGCTCAGGCTCGTGCTCAGGGTCTCGATAAATCCAAACGAATGTCAGGCACGTCCATGGTTTCCACGACGTCTACCCGAGCAGACTCGATTCTTGAATCGTTCCCTTTTGTCCCACCATCCCCGATAGCTTCGCGTCCTGTTCGCTCTCCACCTCGTTCGCCACTTGGTCAGCAGTGCTCCACCGCTACACAAGTGCCATTAGCTATCGCGGGACCTACTGTGCCACTTCCTGCGTCGCCTGCAGTTGGAACCATTGGAGTCGAGGCCTCGATGTCTCCACTAAATCCTCCGAACCGCCGTATTTTAGGCATGTCAACAGGTTCTCAGTTGTCCACAGCTTCTTCGGGACTTGGAAATTTCCCTTTCCAAATAGATCACGGAGGAATAGACACTCTTCATCCCCCTTCAGCTTCCCAGGAACGTCAGCGGGCCAGTTTAGACACACTCGCCCTTATGACCGACTTATCCTCGTATCCTTTGGGGTATGATCGGGAAGATCATGATAGCCTGCCTCCCCTTCCGAAGCACTGATTTTCCTCTCTCGTTCCTCAATTCACTTTGTTCCACTGACAGCGACAAACCACTTCGTTTGTCTGACCCGACAAACGGGCGTTGTGTGTACCATTTACTTGTATGCTTGCTCACTGACACTTTCTTGAGACTACCTACTATCCAGACGTCTTTAGCAATCCTTCGATCACTTTAACCTGTTAGTCTGACTAGTTTTGTCGTGGGAAGTGGACCCGCGACTGTTTGGTGTCTGTTCCTTTTCCCTTTGACTTGGGTCTTGTGAAGTCGGCCTTTTTTTTAAATTTATATATACATCTTCATCGAAGTCATACAATGTGACAGTCACGTTGGTCACAGCGTGACATAGAATCGAGTTTATCAGGTTCGCGTAATGGCCGACATTGTCCTCGTCCAACTTGGCCGTCCGACACTCACCGCAACCGTCGTTAAATGGATAAAGAAATACGACAGCTCGTCGAGATGGTACGCTGTTTTACTGGTCACCTTGCGTGAGACCCCCGGCGCGATTCTTTCTGAACCACTAGGGTGCGACGGTACCACAAGCGCGGGCAGCTTTGCGCAAGTACAAAGATGTCATGCAAGCAGCGGAACGCATTTTCGATGGCGAGTTTTCGTCTGTGGTAGATGGTGACGGCGACGGCGACGTGCGCATGGCCCCAGTCAGTCCATCCGGTCCAATGAGCCCTTTACAAACCCCCTGTGCTTCTGTATGTATTCATGCTTTATTGCTATGTTTCTTCCATTGATGGACTTCCAGACCCCAGAGCATGCGGAAGGGGACGAAGATCTCGATATGCAAGATAACGAAGATGATGGTAAGTCCATCGTGGTACTACTAGCGTGTGCACTCAGTTACCTCCTAGTTGATGACTACATCGACTACGATTCTGATTATGAGGCAAGGCGAAACACAGGGGAGGTCGACCCATACGCAGGCAAATACAGGTTCTCGGCTGTATTATCTAGCAACTTACCCTACTACAGGTATATTTTTCTCCAAGGATCGTCGCGAGGAAGTTATCGAGGTGGAGGAAGAGCCCGAATATGCCGCCCTGTCGGCTTCCAAGGAACCGGTCAAACTCATGATGCAAGGCGACTGGATGAGGGGTTGTCCCGAGGGCAATGAACAGTCGTTTCTCTTTGCTCTGTATGACTTTCTGAGCAACAACAAATGCCCCTGTCCACAGTCTTGTGGATACAATCTTGATCGAAAGAGAAGTGATTTCTTTCCGCTTTTTGTGAGTTATCGTGGTATACTGTTCTTTTTTCCCCAGCCCTCACACACCACACAGCCCGAGTTCTCGAACTATGTCGAACACCTGCGTCGTATTGTAAAGCAGTCATGCCCGGCCTGCAACATCGAGTTCTGTTTTGCGTGTGGTGAAACGATCAACCCTGGAAATACCCGTCCAAGTGCATCAATTGACGTTAGCTTGTTTCATTGCTCCAACTTGCAGGGCGTCATACTGGGAGTTGGTCTTGCAATGTTGGAAGCAACGTTCGTGGAGCAAAGACGTCAACTGGGAGACGAGCAGAGTCAAGGAGCCTCAAAAGCAAAATCAAATAAGAAACGTAAAACGGATCTTCATCCACCTTCATCCCTCGTAAATGGAGATGAAGATGAAGATGAGACATACTACATTTCCTTACCAGTAGGGAAGAAAGCACGAGGTGGCACTGGATACGCAGGTGATGGTCGTGAGGATGTGAGTCGCACTATCATTCAATAGCACTATATTGAAACTTCAAATTCCCAGACGTCTGGGCAGCTCGAGGCGCAAGCTCAACAGCGCATCAAAGATGAGAGGATTGGTTCACTCCTCTCCCATATACGCGTCTATCTACCCTCGCTCCATAGGGAAGACGGAGCTCTCACAAGTGATTATATGGTTCATCCTACCGCCTTGGCGCATCTTCGGAGGCGCTTTAATTTTCTCTGCTCGACACTGCTCCGGAACGACTCTCTGTCCGACATGTCTGATCGGTCTGTTCTGTACTTTGAACTATTTGAGTGGCTTGAAGTGAGTAACATCTATGGAGGATTGTACATCTAAACATGGTCCTCCACCCAGACTATCTCCAATCATGAGGCGTTGGCAAGTATGATGGCCATGCCTATCATGGTTGCTGGGTCGATAAAATCTGTCGCTCCGAGGAAAGTTGGCAAAGGCAAGTCGGTAATCCGAGAGCGCACAATCATCTATGAAGGCAGCGCCGGACCCCGTGAGTTGCTTGAAGCCATCGTTATACAAGCACAGGCGGCCATCAAGGGGCTGGAGGGAGTCAAGCCGATCGAACCCGAAGAAGAAGAGATGACAGAGGAACAGAAACGGATGACAACGGACAAGGGCAAGGGCAAGGAGAAGGAATCGTCTCCAACATTATCGGATGAGAATCAGAAGTTACTCGCGTTCTGTCAACGAATTCTGATGACTGCGAACGCTATCGATCGTTCGTTGCGAGAGACAAAGGGTGATGCGTTCGTTGATAGGCTGCACGCATCCCTTCCCAAGATCACGAGCTCTTCAGCATTTGATCTTACATCGATACGAGTTGGCAATACTGAAGAAGAGCGGCGGAAGGCATATGTTGACTGGGCAACCCAAGTGCGGTTTGAGTATTGCGACCTCACTGTGGCTCCTACAGAGCCGATACCAAGTGAAGATACGGTCCCGCATTACAAATTCTTCTTCAACAGTGAAGCACGCATGCTCGCGAACTCGGAGATCCCAAAGCGTTCACTTGCCATCGCGAAAGAGGTAGTTCGACCCGCACTTTAAGTCGTGACGAGTTGACAACAATTCATTTCTAGCTCGCAGTGTTAACCACGAACCTCCCTGTTGCTTGGGATTCGTCAATATTCTTGAGAGTAGACGAGAACCGCGTGGACATTATCAAGGCGCTGATCATTGGTCCAGAAGGAACACCGTGAGCTTCCCGTATCTTTTGAAGCACGCTCATCGCAGTTGATTTAACTTTTAGGTACCAGGATGGATGGTCTGTATTATCTTAGTCAACCTTGTGCCATCTCGGTTGATAGTTGGCAGCTTCTTGTTTGACATATTCCTCGGACCGAGCTATAACCAATCACCACCCAGTGTCAAGTACATGACGGTAATGCTCAGCGCCGAGTCGCTCGATGCTGTCTGACTTTCTCTGCTTTTGCCCAAAGACGAATGGCGGAAAATATCGTTTCAACCCCAACTTATACGCGGCAAGTGCACCTTAATGATAACCTGTTAGTAGCATATATGTCAGTCTGACCGATTCTTGCTAGGACGGCAAAGTGTGTCTGTCTCTTCTCGGCACTTGGTCCGGCCCTGGGTGGATATCGGGTCGCTCGACATTACTGCAGGTGCGTTTGCCGACAGGGAGTTACGGAAGTTGTAGACGGTTTGCGCATCCAGGTTCTCATCTCCATCCAATCTATGATCTTGTGTGACGAGCCCTACTTGAATGAGCCAGGATGGGCTAATGGTGGCGGAACACCACAGTCGAAAGCATGTAAGTTAACATTACCAAGAATGGATGGAAGCTCTACTTACCCGTCGTAGACTCTGCAAACGTGCGACGCATGGTTGTAAGAACAGCGGTAAGAATCCTGTTATTCTAGGTTGTGCTCGTTCATCTGCCGCAGATGCTAGGGAACTTGAAGTCACCTCCTGAACCATTTGGAGACGTTGTCCGTACCCACTACCAACTCAAGGCGGAAGTAGTCTCTTCTCAGTTGGACAAGTGGCTTGCTCTGGACGATGGGAAACCGATTTCGGGCGACGCGTTCAATATCTCCGGGAGGAGTGATACTGGCCCGAGTTCGAGCGCGTTTAAGAAGGACGTGGATGAGATGCAGAGCCTTTTGAAACAGCTCCAAGAGGGTACCTTTGAGTAGTATACCAGACGGCTCCCTATATTCACTGGCATTTAATGACCAGCTGCATGTGAATTCTGTGGTCCGCATACTACATAACAAATTGAAACAGTCAAGGAAACATTGTCCCCGAGTCTCACTGCATCCCGCGTCCATCCCAGACATGAGCGACTCTGCACTCCACGCCATGGCTGGGGCCGTTGGGGGGATGGTAGCAATGTCGACAACCTAGCAAGTGGCATCTCTTTTCGCGCTGTCTTGTGTTCGTTAACGCGACCTTGACAGTCCATTGGTCGTCCTCTCGACTCGTGCGGCAATCAATACTAAGCACGATGACAAGGTGTCCGCGATCCTCGACCCACGTTCGTCCACCGTGGCTAACGCACGTTAAGTAGGCCCTTGCACAGGTGATACTGGACATCATCAAGCGAGAGGGTTTCCGTGGGCTATACAGTGGTCTCAGCTCCAGCCTGGTGGGCATCGCAGTCACAAACGGGTGCGCAAACCCAGCGTACTCCCTTTTGGTTCTTTGCTCAATTTTCGATCACTAGGGTCTACTACTACTTTTACGAGCGTTCGCGAGCCATCCTTTTGAATTCTAGGACGGGGAGAAAGGGACAGGCTCTCAGCACTGCCGAGTCTATCCTCGCAGGCCTTATTGCAGGTAACAGCCTGCGAAACGGTGGAATACAACCCATCATTGACCGTCGACACAGGCTCTGTGACGACGATCATAAGCAACCCTATCTGGGTCGTCCAGACCTCACAAGCAGTTCACACCACAGATGCCAGCTTGCCTGACGCGTCTGCATCGCGGCCCAAGAAACTCGGGATCTTTGAGGCGATCGGGAGGATCCTGTCCAGGGACGGTCCTGCTGGTTTTTGGAGGGGCATCCGCCCCGCACTCGTGTTGGTCATCAACCCAGTTATCCAATATACCGTGTTCGAGCAACTCAAGAACGCGCTGGTCGAGAGCCGTACGGCGAGACGAGCGACAGGTCGACAAGGTGCCACTTCAGCGCTGCTGGGCGATTGGGATTTCTTCGTATTGGGGGCGTTTTCAAAGCTTGGTACGTGTCTCCGCGACTTGCAGCTTTCGTTTTGACCTATCGTCGACGGGACTAGTTGCCACCGGGACGACGTATCCGTACATGTGAGGGGACGTGTATGTGTTCTTTGGAGTTGAGCTCACGTGTATACTCCCTTTTGAAGTGTCGTCAAGAGTCGACTGCAAGCAGGACATGCGCGCTCTGAGCGATACAAGTCTACGCTCCATGGGCTTGTGACCATTTTCAAGGAGGAAGGACTGCAGGGACTGTATGGTGGCGCAGGCAGCAAGCTCCTCCAGAGCGTACTCACGGCCGCCATTCTCTTTGCGGCACAGAAGAGAATATACGAGCTCACCAACAAGGTAAGCAGACAACACATTGTTGATCGTGACGAGGTTGGATCACGATTAGACCGTTTTATCGTTGAAAAGGTCCAGGGTCGAGTAGAGCAGTCGGATGTGGTCGTACGATCTGGCGTTGTAACTTTGTATGTACGGTACAATCGTGTGGTCCCTTGTGACCCACTATTAGCATTGCTTGAAATGCCTACACCACTCCGTCTCAATGCAGTCGCCTTCATCTCCCCTCAAAATCACCCGATCCTGGTGCGCACCTTTCAAAAGGGTCAGGAACTCAAGTACCACTACGTCGCCCACACGAGCTTGGACGTCGTCGAGGAGCGCAGTCAGTTCCTTCATTCCTCTCCAAACGTCGCACGTCTGAACCCTCGGGCCGTCGATGCACCCTCTTCCTCTAGCTAGCGGTACAACCGCCAAACCTGTGGATGGCTACCTCGGCCTGTTGTACGCCATGGACGACATCGCCGCGTATGGCTATGTTACGCCCCTCAAGGTCAAGATCATCTTGGCCCTCGCGTTGACGGATGCCATTGTGCGCGACGCCGAGGTCATCATGGTCAGGTCCCTTCTCCCTCGGCAGCCGAAGCGTAGCTGTGGGTTGACGCGCTCTCCGCAGACGTTCAAGGCCATGCACATGGCGCTCTATCAAGCCGTCTCGAACCCGTTTTTGAAGCTCGACGTCGGCGCTGAGCCCGCCAGTGAACAGCTCCCGTATCTTACCGTCGGGAGCGCGAGGTGGAAGACGTTTCGTACGAGGGTAGACGAGATCAGCAGAGCGCTGGGCAATCATACGTCTCTGTGAAAAAAATACATTCCTCTTGTCGCCGCTAACGCTGGTTCATGGGCTCGTCGTGGTCTAGCGGCTCCCCAGCCAATCCCACATTCCACGTCGTTGCTCTGCACCCCGACCTCTACGCTGGGTGCTAGAACCGAAACCAAATCTTGTCCCTCCAATGACTCAAATTTTCAGAGCTTTCCGGGTTTGAGACAGATACGGGGAGTACATTTAACATAGTTGACGTCCAACGAATTGCTATATACCTAGCGTAGCTCTGTTGAGTTGGTCTACCGCTTCATTCGCTTCTCTGGCCATCGCTCTCGCTATAGCATCTTCGTCCGTTAAGGCGATGTATTCCAGCGTGACCTTGGCTCGCTTCAGGAGTGCCACCGGCAGTCCCTCCACTGGCTTCCCATCATATGTTGCGTGGGTGAGCTGATGAAGGAGTGATGTCCAAAAGTGTAGTGCAGCACGTCGTAAAGGCGGCAATTTGGGGTCGATGGCAGTGGGTTTGGAGTCGAGTTCTTCGGTTCCCTTGCGTTGGTCTGCTTTGCATGTACCTTTGTCGCCGTCTTTTGGTGGCAATTGTGCAGTAGAAACCATTTCAACTTGAAACAAATCGATCATACCGGCGGCCAATTCATTAATGTAACGAAGCACGGAAGCCCTGCTAGTTGTTATGCACTGGGTGAGGAGTGATACGGCAGACGTCCGAAGTACAGTCGGAGCGTAGCTCGAGCGAAAAACCGATGTGAGCCGAGGGATGATGATATCTGCTGTTGGTTGGGTCGTTCGTTAATCACGCTATTGTCGACTCGCTCGGGCGTACCATAAACACTGAGTGCGTCTCCACACCGCCTAATTACCTGTGCCAGAGCCTCGCCGACACGGACCTTTGCATCTACTTCTTGCTTCGATAATGTCCCCATGGAAGAGGTGGAGAGGTTGCGTGTATATGCCTCGAGGAGATTTCCCAACACCTCTTTGCCGAATGCATCAACCATTGCGGAGAGACCCTGGACCGCATTGAGGAATATATAGGAATCGTCCTCCTGCACAGATTGCATGAAGATAGACAAGATAGCAGGGACTAATGCAGCATCGGTTGTGGGCGAGGATCCACGGCGAGATGACACGAGTTGCCTCAGAAGTAACAAACCATGCGCTCGGACAGGTAGAATTGGATCTTGAAGAAGCTTCAAAGCTTTTTGATAGATCTCTTGAGGATCTGCTTCTTCTCTCTTCGGTTGTGATGACCAACGCGTTGAACTGGACACAAGCCGAGCAGTCATCACCATCCTAGCCTCCAGAGCCAACGCTCTGATCGATTCTGATGCATTATTGGTAAATGGTTCGAGGAGCAAAAATATATCGTTAAGTACGGGGGCATTCCGTGCGGACAACTCGGGGTTAGCTGTGAATGTAGTTATACCTGGTCTTTGACTTAGCGTACACCTTCTCGTACCTTCCAGTATGGCAAGGAGTAAATTGATTGCGGTCTCAGTCATGTCATTTCCAGTTTGACCACTACCGGGTTCCCGTGGTTCGTCGTCGCTGTCGCCATCTCCCGAATCTTCTGGATTATCTGCAATCTTTAAATCTTCCAATCCGAGACCGCGCGATTGTTTAGCTTTTTTTGGAGCACTATATGTCACCTGAGATCCAAGAGCGTGCTTCACAAACGTTAAAATGTGCTCGGGCTTGCGAAGAATGTTAGCGGGAGTCGAATCGCCAGAGAGGCGAGTTTGCATCTGAACAATCAGTTGAAGATACAACAAGCCTCTGACGGGGTGTTACGTCATATACTGATGTGGGTAGCATGAACGCACCTCAACGGATCAGTGTCTTGTTCGGTGTCAACTGAATGGTACACCTCAAGCAATCTGACGAACAACTCGGAGGCCATATCCAGGCGGTCGAGTGACTTGACGTACTGCACGAAATGTGCAGGGTCTGGATAAAGATTCAGAATGTTCTCTCCCGTCATCTCCTCCCCTTTGTTGATGTCATCTGAGGTCAGGAGTCCAAATTTCAGGGTCATACTGAAGATTTCATCGCATCAAGTGAGAATAGAAGCCAGAGGCCGCGAACACGTACTTCGGTGCGCTATGTTTGATATTATCCGAGGTGTCCACTTCCCAGGAGATCCGTTCGCTCCGAATGATTGACCAAAGGGTATTGACCCCGTCTTGCACGTCGACTATGCGACCCCAAGTCGCAAGTAGGCCTTTTACAGACTCCTTGAGGACAGGATCGGATGCCCGCATTACATCAAGGTGAAACATGAGAGCATATAAAGCAGGAACGACGGGAGATAGGACACTTGTGATAAACGCTGGAGATGGATCTGTATTGAGTAGGAGGGCGGTGAGCATAGACAAGGCCGTTGTCGGAGTGGATAGGGCCGCCACGGAAGGGTGTCCATCCCAGTTTCCGTGAGAGGAATCCGCTTTTGAACCGTGCATAATTGGGTAGTGGATGATGGGTGATACATGAGAGGAAACCAGTGGAGAATACGGAAACTCGGGGCTCAGCATCCGAGAGATGGAAAAAGAAGCAGCGCGCCTGTGGGTCTCAGGAACACTGTTAGATAACAGCCCCATCAGACGAGGGATGATGGTGGAGAAATATTCCTATGATGGGTACGCTCAACACTTGAAATATTGCAATGGCAGGGCAGGTGCAAACCTCTGGCTGGAGGCCGGCGGGTACGGCCATGAGAATATTGGCGGTGCGTTCATATTTTTCGAGTGGGGGATCATCGGGACCCCCTTGTTCGCCGAAAAGAGCGGCAAAGAGAGCTCGGATACCCGCTGGACGAAGTAGACTCTTTGTGAGCAACGACGAAGATAATTTGCGGACATGAGGTGGGGGCGGGGGGGTGCTCGACAATACTGCGCCGAGATCTGTCATTACCTGGGACAAAGGGAGACTTGACCACAAGAATGAGGATCATCTGTGCAATATGCAGCGCATATAGACGCACAGTTCCAGGATATGAAGGACAAAGGGTCGCAAAGTGTGGGGAGAGAGGTTTTCCTGGGGCCATAGTGACTTTGGCAGCCACGCAATGGCAATGGAGGCCAGGAGGAGATCGGGAACGTGTCTATCAAGGACGGTTGTGGTGATTGGGGTCAGAGAGGGTTGGGCGCGCACGCCACGGGGGAAGAGGGTGGAAAAGAGATCGGAGAGCAACGCAGAGAGTGCCGTGAGGTCAGCGATGACGGTGAGCGACTGGTTGGCACGCCAAGCTGTGGCAAGACGTGTGATGGACGGGTTGATGCCACTGTGGAAAAGGAGGGAGAGGAGGGACCTCAGGGTAGAGAGGTCGCGAGTGCCGATGGCAGGCTGGTCTTGGATGTCGCGATCGTCGAGGAGGAGCTGCACACGGCGTAGAACGAGGAGGGCGGAGCGGGCTGTCTCGAGCTGGAGGGCAGCGGGTGAGAGGTCACCGATGGGTGGTGGCTGCTGGCCGAGGGCTGCATAGAAGCGGTCGAGGTCGAGGTCGGGGTGGATGTGGCGAGCAGCGTCCAGCAAGGCGGTGATGGAAGACATGTAACCTGGTACCGGTGACTCACGAGACAAGTCACTCCTTGGAACTGTACCACCATGAGCAGACTCAACGCCGGCGCATTCGAATTCGTGCCAGGGAGACCCTTTGCTGTCCCACCGCCAAACCCAGAAACTCAACCCCAGACGATCTCACTCAACATTGGCTCATCCAAGCCTACCCCCCCGCCCAATTCCATCCCGACCCCCGCCCCATCCAATCCTGGCTCGCACTCCTCTTCCCCAGCTCCCCCAGTCTCGAAAAAGATATTCTCCACAGAAAAATCAAGATCAGACACCACCGCTATCGCACGGGAGGTCCAGTCCGCCGCTGATGAAGCCGTACTCAAAGATCTCTTCGGTGATGGTCAGTAATCATTTCGCCCCTTCCTTCTCCTCCGATCTACAATGTCACCCCAGTAAAGGAACATCTTAATATCGTATTCATCGGCCACGTTGATGCCGGAAAGAGCACCCTCGGCGGCAACTTGCTTTATCTAACTGGCACAGTCGACAAAAGAACCATGGAGAAATACGAACACGATGCCAAGGAAGCCGGAAGGGAAACGTGGTATCTCAGCTGGGCCCTTGACTCCACTCCACAAGAACGCAGCAAAGGCAAGACAGTCGAAGTAGGTCGCGCTTATTTCGAGACTTCCTCTCGTCGCTACACGATCCTCGACGCTCCCGGTCACAAAACCTATGTTCCTTCCATGATCTCCGGTGCCGCACAAGCAGATGTCGCAGTACTCGTCATCTCCGCTCGCAAGGGCGAGTTTGAGACCGGTTTCGAAAGAGGTGGTCAAACAAGAGAGCACATTATGCTCGTCAAGACCGTCGGCGTCTCAAAAGTAGTCGTTGTCGTCAACAAGATGGACGACGTCACCGTTAACTGGGAAAATACCCGTTACAACGAAATCAAGGACAAGCTCGTACCCTTCATCAGAGCAGCTGGGTTCAATCCAAAGGACGTCACCTTTATACCCATCTCAGCTTATACTGGATTGAACCTCAAGGAACCCGTCCCCACATCAACCTGTTCCTGGTGGAAGTGTGTCGCCTTTCTTCTCTGCTTCAACGTCGGATGCTGATCATCCTCTAGGGGTCCAACGCTCCTCGGCCACCTTGACCATATGCCCATGGTCGATAGAAAGCTCAACGCCCCGCTCATGATGCCCGTCTCCGAAAAGTACAAAGACATGGGCGCGATCGCAGTCGGAAAGATCGAGTCAGGTCATCTGCGCAAAGGAGACAACCTTACTCTCATGCCCATCAAAGCCAACGTTGAGATCGCCGCGATATACAATGAATTAGAAGAAGAGATATCATCAGCCATGTGTGGAGATAATGTGCGAGTCAGATTGAGAGGAATAGAGGACGAGGATATCAACCCCGGTTTCGTACTCACAAGCCCCAGAAAGCCCGTGCATGCAGTACGTCAGTTCGAAGCTCAGCTGGCCATTTTGGAACACAAAAGCATTATTTGTGCTGGATATTCGGCCGTGATGCATGTTCATACTCTGTCGGAAGAAGTCACGTTGCCAGTACGCACATTTCGTTTTACTCGCTTCGCTCACATCGCCATGATTTGTCGCGTCTAGGCTCTGTTACATTACTTTGACAAGGCAACGGGACGCAAGTCGAAGAAACCGCCTCAATTCGCCAAAAAGGGTGAGCAGCACTGCGTTTCAACCCTTGCCACCACATTGATCGCATTGTCCAGGTCAAAAAATCGTGGCGCTCGTCGAGGCACCACTCCCAGTCTGTGTCGAGAGATTTGTCGACTATCCCCAGCTCGGCCGTTTCACTCTGCGAGACGAAGGTACGGTCTAGTATGCTGTACAATCAACCCACATCGCTGACTCGTATCTCAGGGCGAACGGTCGCGATAGGCAAGGTGATGCAATGGTGGCGGTAGAATGACCTGCGGACTGATATTTTACTTCAAAGGTTACAAGGTTGATTGACGAGCGTGCCGAAGACCTTGCGGATGGCGTATCGCACATCTCCGTCTCTGGTCCTGTGGGAGCGTGAAGCAAGCGGGTAATGATGTGAAAGAGGAGGACTCGAGGTTAAGTTTTCTTGACTACTGCCAGCCCGTGTCGACGCGTCGATCTCGATTGCGCGGCACTCTGCCGCAACGCGCAGGTAGTAGATTGTGGTTGTTACGATGATGGCAGTCGACGTTCGGTCTGAATCCTTCACGGGTTCGTTCGTAATCAACGCTGCTATGGCCGCTGTGCGGCACGGTCAGATGCTCGCATGCATCTACCCTTGAACTTCGATGCACAGTGCAGGTTCCAGGAGATTGTATCCACCTCATGTTTCCTGAATTTTGGATGCCCGAACGTATGTATATTCCTTACTGCAAGAATCCACAGACGGTTGCAACCTAAGCGGAGTGGTGGTTCGAGATAGGTTATCATATCGATAGGTCTAGGGGGGAACCGAAGATGTTCGTACATATTCCTGGGTTGCAATGATGTCTCTGAAAGACGGGAAAGCAAGTACAGGTGCTTACCGACGCGGTGGTCGAGATGATCAAAGTTCCTTCAAGAAAGCTGCTAACCCGAGTTCGTGACCCTCATCTCTCTCTGTTTGGAGTTTCACGCTCTCCTCCCTCTGACGATCACGGGAAATCATATTCTTCAGAGTCGACGTCTTCGCACGACTTGGTTTTGGCAGAGATGGCAAGCGTGGAACGGTCCCACATTCCGTCTTTTGGACAGTCCCAGCGGGGATACCTGGTGGCGATTCTGGTCCGATCTCCTTGATCTGTGGGGTGGCTGGCACGGCTCCGATTCTCGGTATGGGGGAATGGTCGAGCGATGAACCGGTGCGGGCGTCGATGGAAAACCCGCAGAGATGACATTTTCTCTTGAAGGCTTTCAGGTGTGTGGGCGAGGCGCGCTTCTGCTTTTTCCTCGCGGATGGACCGACGAGGTATGATGGATGATCACCAGAAAAGTAATATGTGCCACATTTCAGACAATGAGAGGACTGTAAGACGGCTGAGATTTCTGGGTGGAGAGCTGCTGCGCGCGATACATGAATGGCAGAGAGCGTTGGAGAGACTTGGTGCAGCGCATGCGCAAAGTTCAGTCTATACTGGATGGTCGTCGCGTCCATCATTGTCTTCCAAATCAGGAAA
>JBBPJX010000049.1:0-34336 GCA_038088955.1 Neotropicomus parvogracilis
GGCAGACAGCACTGCGGCTCAGGTCTCCGACGTCAAGTCTAGGAAGATGGTATTCGAGGAAGGTTTCCTCGGCGCGCTACATAAACCAGGTGAAAACTCGCAAATAAAACCCGAGCTTCGTGACAAACACTTGGTTGTGACCGGTAGCAGGGTTTATACACGGTTTCCCCCTGAGCCGAACGGGTATTTGCATATAGGCCACTGCAAAGCCATATTTGTAGATTTCGGTTATGCTGCACACCATGGCGGAAGAACCTACCTTCGATTCGACGACACCAATCCCGAGAAAGAGGAAGCAAGATATTTTACAAGTATCATCGAAGTCGTTCGGTGGCTTGGTTATGAACCATGGAAGATCACCTACTCGAGCGACTATTTCGACCAGCTGTATGAACTTGCCATTGAGCTAATTAAACGTGACAAGGCATATGTCTGTCATTGTTCTCGTGCGTGGTACCGTCCAGTTTTCAACTCCAACTCACACGTTATGCTCAGAGGAACAGATGAAGGCCGACAGAGGTCAAAAGGTCGCCGCTCCCCGAGCGTGTATCCACAGGAATCGGCCGATCGTAGAATCACTTGCGGAGTTCCAGAAAATGAAGGATGGTCTCTATCGTCCCAAAGAAGCATTCTTGCGCATGAAGCAGGATCTGTCCGACCCCAACCCTAAGATGTGGGACCTAACTGCTTATCGGGTTCTGGACGCTTCGCATCACCGTACGCACGACAAATGGAAAATATATCCTACATACGATTATACACACTGCCTTGTTGACAGCTTCGAGAACATATCGTACGCTATCCATCTTGCTGCACGTTTTCGGGAGTGAACTAAAATAGTGTATAGACATTCTCTGTGCACCACGGAATTTGTGACTTCCCGCCAGTCGTATGAATGGCTTTGCGACGCACTCGAAGTCTACAAGCCAAGGCAGTCCGAATTTGGGAGACTGAACGTCACAGGGACAATCACTTCGAAACGCAAGATCCTGCAGCTCGTCAACCAGGGATGCGTTGCTGGATGGGACGATCCAAGGCTTCTCACTGTCATCGCGCTCCGTCGTCGAGGAGTTCCGCCTGAAGCGATCTTGTCTTTTGTGAGCTCTCTCGGGGTTTCCACGGCCGAGTCAAACATCCAGGTTGGCCGATTCGACCAGGCCATCAGGCAATTCTTGGAAGGAACGTCACCGCGACTACTTATGGTGCTGCGTCCCCTCAAAGTCACCATCGAGAATTTATCTGAGGATTACGTCCTCATGGTAGAGAAACCACTCCATCCCAAAGTTCCTGAGCTTGGGACCTCCACCATTCCATTCACCCGTACTATCTACATCGATGCCGATGATTTTAGGCTGGAGGACTCTAAAGATTACTTCCGGCTTGCTCCAGGCAAGACCGTTGGTCTTTTTCAGGCACCCCATCCTATCACATGCACGTCATACAAGATGGATACTGCCACTGGTCAGGTCACGGAGCTTGTTTGCAGACTCGAAGACAAAGAAAGTACGAAACCGAAAGCATACATCCAGTGGGTTGCGGAACATGCACCGTCTGGAAGCCCCGTCTGCGTGGACGAAACACGGATTTTTCATCCCTTGTTCAAGAGCGATAATCCTTTAGCTGCGGTACCTGATTTCGCAGCAGATATCAATCCACACAGTATGGACGTCGTGAGGGGTGCCATGATCGAGATCGGCTTCTGGCGATTGGTAAGGGAGTCCGTGAAGAACGCACTCGCAGATGCTAGGGCCCGTGCTGAGAAATCAAAAGCGGACGGGGCTCAGCAGTTCTTAGATCCCGGGACCCCAACGGTCACTCCTGAGCAATTGGTTGGAAAAGAGTGCATTCGCTTCCAAGGCCTGCGTGTTGCATACTTTTCTGTGGACTCGGACTCCCGTTTGTCGGCGCTGGATAACCCATCGAGTCCCTGTGGCATCAATCAGGGTGATTTCTTGGTACTCAACAGGATAGTCAGTCTGAAAGAGGACGCGGGCAAAGGAGCTTGACAGATCTGAATATGAATATGACATCTTAGGCAGCTACAAGCGCGTGCAGCCCATAGATCTCTTTTCGTACAGTATAGTAGACGGTAGAGACGTTGCCTTCCAGTTCAACCTTTCCTCGTCCTGTCTTGCGAACTGCCACGGTTTCTTCGATGTTGTCCGTCGGCTGATCTCGTCTGGCTCCGGCTCCACAGATGAGAACACCTTCACCAATCAGTTCTGCAGGTATTCCGATGGACGCGAGTCTGGCCTTGAGAGTCGTCAGCTTGAGTTCTCCGATCATCGTCGAGCGAGGGAGCGGTCGTGCAAGCCTCGATCCAAGCACGCGACCACGGGAGGCATCGATTCTGACGTGCGCGTTCGCTGGTACCGAAACTCCTGATGGCTCAAGAATTGGTATGGTGGAACTGAAGTGGTTCACCACACGTCCAGTCACGTAACCAACTTCATTGTCCTCGAACTACCGACGCGGCAGTAGGTAAGTATGCGTATCGTCCCAGAACAATGAGGCAAGTTACGCACGCGCGACATCTTGATCGTGCTCAGCAATTCATCACTTAGTGAGATCGAGAAGCTGTTGGTCTGTTGCCCAATTTGAACGCTCTCATCCGCCCCGGGGGCATAGATGTCTTTGGTCATCGTGCGAATTTGGCCACAGCTTTCAATCAATGCCCTCGCCGCGTCCATGGAAGCATGCACTAGAATCTACAAATGGATTCAACATACTCCTTGCTGTTAACGACGCTTTACGTACCATTTTGCGTGGGTTTACTTGAGGCACTATGGTTTTGACGGCACGTCCATCATTGAGACCCTCCGCATCAATGAAGAGGAGGCGGCAGGCTAGCTGGATCTCAATCTCGGATGACACACATTTCGAAGGAGGTTCTTGCACCGTAGTCTGCAAAGCGGGTCGGACAATCAAGTCGGCACCTTGGAAATGGAAAGAAGATGACCTTCGCTTCCTCATCCGCCTGTTTCCGTTTCTCCTCTTTGGTTTCTTCGGACTCGGCCTCCTGCTCAAAAGCCTTGCCTCGGCGTAGCCACATTCCGATGTCAACGGTTTCGCCGTACTCGTCGACTTTCCGCTTCTTTTCAACATAAGGGAACATGCGGTATCGTTGTGCATGACTACCTGTGCTCTTGAAGAATGATGTGGCCTTTGAAACGTTGCCTTTGAGATAGATATCGAACGATAGTAAGGTTTTAGTTAGTCCATCATCCATATCAAATCCCCAGTCAGCATTGTCCTCGATCTTTTCCACTTTTCGTCTACGCGTGGAAGTCTGCACTGGGGAATTGCCGTCAGTCATGTCCATCTGATCCTCGTTCAATGTACGCTCGACTTCATCCTCCTCGTCAGAGTCAGACTCTTCGTCGGATTCATCTTCATCGGCCTCGAGCATGCGCTGATTACGGACGATGGCAGCTTGTTGCGCTGCCTCCTTTTCCTTGGCAGCGCGTTCTTTAGCAAGGTAAGATTCCAATTCGGCACCTTGCAGAGGAACTTTCGAGTTCATCTGAGAAAGCTTAAGTGGTCAACGTTCGACCAAGGAAGACTGAAAGTACCCTCAGGTGAAGGGTCCCGTCCATCATGATGTTGCTCCCTATCTTGCCCTTGTCCCAGGTATCGTCGCCCCTTTGAGAGCTATTCCATCTGTCAAAGAGTATGCGAGCGAGGGTCCCTTCTTCTCCTCTACTTGTAAGGAGAATGACATTGTCAGGAACCGCTGCGAAGTCCGCGAATAGGGACCTAGAAGGTCCGTGCGAAAGGGATGCTGGTACCGCAAGGATGAGCTTTGGTTCTTTTGACGAGTGCTTTTGTACGAGTGCCTGTGAATTCGGGAAGAATTCGAGATTTCTAAACGCAAAGTGAGTGGAACACAAGAAGGATACGGATGACCGCACTTGAATCGTAACGCGAAGGCGCCCAACGCTTCGTCATCTGCTTCATCATCCGCACGTCTTCGTCTGGGCATGGTTTTACTGGATCCATCGACACCGACGTCTTCCTTGCTGACGGTACCCCCTACCCATTCCATCATACTTCGGACAAAAGTCAACATTTCACGTCCGTTGCGGGACAAAAGGCATATGGGGTAGCGGAGGTCTGCAAATTTCCAATGCTGGTCGAGTAACACGAGCAGCTCGAGTAACCGAGGGCCGGCATCACATGGTAATAGCAGAGAACACCTGGATGAGAGGGTAGCGCCTATGGTGTCTGGAGGCCAGACATGAGCTGCTCAGAAGCGGAGAAGTCGGGACCGAGGCGTACCGATCATGGCCGCATCGCGGTCCTTTCTTCGGCTTGTTGTGACGTTTGCCCGGTCTGCGTCTGTTATGAAGAGATCGGGTCGAGCAAGCGGCTCGAAAATGCCACCCGCAGAGGGACGAAAGAGGACCGTGCCATCGAGGTGGCGCTCTCTCATATGGTTCATGTTGACAGCGTAGACGATTGTGCCGGCTGATGGAGAACGAATCTTCCATATCGTACCGCCGAGAGTGTGTCCGGCAGAAAAGGGCGTGATGGTGATACCTTGACATTTACCTGTGCAGCGCGTCGATTATTATCATTATTATTACAAGAATAAATACATGCGATGTGGGTACGCCGAGACTAACCCTGGAGGTGTGTAGGCTGTGAATACCTGAGCGTGTTGACGGCGTCGTACGCGTCGTGCACCTGGCTCACGGAGGCGATGTATTTTGCAGACGCGGGCTGGAACACGTGTGGACCAGAGAAGGCTGGTGACTCCTCGTCGGGGACGTCCTGTTCGTCGCGGGTAGCTTCGATGTCTTCAAGAGTGACGATACGCGCCATGGCTTGGACGGGGATGGTCGTGTATGCGGGTGCCTTGAGACCCCAGTGGGCGTAGGCGTAGGCATAGAGGCCGGCGTGAGCGAGGTCGCCATGGGAGAGGAGGACGAGGTCGACGGTGGGCGCGCAGTCGCGGAGGGCGGTACAGTAAGCGTCGGCGGGGACGGGCTTTTCTGGGGACCAATCTGGAGAGCCACAGTCGAGGAGGACGCGCACGTCGTCGACCTGGAGGAGGTACGCGAGCGGGACTGAACTCTCGGCGCCGACTGCCCCAGCGAGCGGCTTAAAGGTGATCATGGACTCGGGGCGGTCTTCAACTTTCCCGCGGTATTTGACTAACCGATCCGTGGGAATTCCAATTATTAGATAATCACCATGTGTTTGTGGGACCTTTTTAACCCTCGGCCCAATCTCTGTCTGGGCCACCACCATCCTCGCCTCTCTCCAGTAAGTCCCCTCGACGCGTCTTCTCGTGTCCCCTGCTCATCTCCTCGCTTTTAAGAGCCAATCACCGTCCAGTAATGCGTGAAGTCATCTCAGTCCACGTCGGTCAAGCCGGTGTCCAGATTGGAAACGCCTGCTGTATGTCTCTGCACGCGTCCTACGCCCATCTACTGATTCCCTTCACAGGGGAGCTCTACACGGTCGAGCACGGTCTCAGTGTAATTTCGTCCTTTGTACTACTTTTTTCCTCGTTGATCCGACACGTCTAGCCCGATGGTCGTCTCGTCGAAGGCTCCCCTTCATCTAATGATGATGGCTTCAGCACGTTCTTCTCCGAGACCTCTTCCGGAAAACACGTTCCTCGGTCACTCTACATAGACCTTGAGCCCAACGTGATCGACGAGGTCCGGACTGGCACCTACAGGAGTCTCTTCCACCCCGAGACTCTCGTTACGGGCAAGGAAGATGCCGCGAGCAACTGTATGTCGTCTTGCCACTTTCAGTGTGACACTCTCTCACCTCTTCTACTCAAGACGCTCGTGGTCACTACACGATTGGCAAGGAGCAGATCGACAATGTCATGGACAAGGTTCGTCGGCTCGCCGACAACTGCGCCGGTCTGCAGGGCTTCTTCGTGTTCCACTCCTTTGGCGGTGGTACTGGATCGGGCTTTGGCGCTCTGATTCTTGAGCGTCTTTCCACCGATTATGGCAAAAAGTCAAAGTTGGAGTTCAGTGTGTACCCCGCACCTACGATGGCAAACTCTGTCGTCGAGCCTTACAACTCCGTCTTGACGACCCATACGACCCTTGAGCATTCGGATTGTTCGTTCATGGTCAGTCGGGATATTACGCATGTTTGACCACCATACTTACTCGAACCTGACCCAATCAGGTCGACAACGAGGCTATTTACGATATTTGCAAACGGAACCTCAACATTACCTCCCCAAGTTTTACCAACTTGAATCGGCTAATCGCTCAGGTTGTCTCATCAATCACGGCATCTTTACGTTTCGATGGTTCCCTTAACGTCGATCTCAACGAATTCCAGACCAACTTGGTCCCGTGAGTCTTCCGTGGCGTGCCGCCTGTTATGGTGCTTCAACTGAGTGTGCTATAGTTTCCCTCGTATTCATTTCCCGCTGGCGACCTTTGCTCCCATCATCTCTGCAGAGAAGGCTCATCACGAACAAAATTCGGTTGCCGACATGACTTTCTCGTGCTTCGAGACAGGCAACCAGATGGTCAAGTGCGATCCCCGTGAGGGCAAATATAGTACGTCAATGCATGCCTCGTGTCAGTCGTTTACTGAGCCGATTACCAGTGGCGTGTGCATTGCTCTACCGCGGTGATGTCGTGCCCAAGGACGTCAATGCAGCTGTCAGTATCATCAAGACACGTCGAACCATTCAATTCGTGGATTGGTGCCCAACCGGCTTTAAGCTCGGTATCTGTAATGAGCCACCTGCTCACATCCCCGGTGGTGATCTCGCCAAGGTGTCCCGCAGCATGTGCATGTTGTCAAACACAACGGCGATTTCGACTGCGTGGAGTCGTCTTGACCACAAATTCGACCTCCTTTATTCTAAGCGCGCGTTTGTCCACTGGTACGTCGGCGAGGGTATGGAGGAGGGCGAGTTCTCGGAAGCACGTGAGGACCTCGCTGCGCTCGAAAAAGACTACGAGGAGGTTGGTATAGATTCCGCAGACGCCGAGGAGGGTGGAGAGTATTAGATTGATGGCTTTTTTTTTCTACACGACTTGACCTGGTTCCATATACGAAGCTAGTGAACATGATTTGTTTTCGCCACAATTGTTGATGAATTTTACGAACGCGATTGCCCTGGAACCGACATCGGTAGAGAGTGACTAGTGACTCGTGATGACACGTCCAAAACAAGTGCATGTCAAAATTTGCTCGGCAGGTGGTCTGTACCACACCTTCACGACCATCCGACGTATAGCTCTCTACCATGCGTGAAGTCATCTCCCTCCATGTCGGCCAAGCCGGCGTCCAAATCGGTAATGCATGCTGTGAGTCCTGTCATGCGCTCACTCGTCCGGACTTACTGACCGGCAGTTCTACAGGGGAGCTTTACACCTTGGAACACGGTCTGAACGTACGCTGGTTTCCGTCTCCGTTCCAGGATGCACTGTAACCCAACTTTTAGCCTGATGGTCGTGTTGCAGATCCCGGTGCGAGCACTGATCAGGGTTTTTCGACGTTCTTTTCCGAAACTGGTTCCGGGAAACATGTACCCCGTTCCCTATACATTGATTTGGAACCCGGCGTCATAGACGAGGTCAAGACTGGTCCTTACAGGTCGCTCTTTCACCCCGAGACAATGATCACCGGCAAGGAAGATGCTGCCAACAATTGTAAGCCTATTCGTCACGGGTATCGGCAAGCATAAATTCCTCATCGCACCTTGATCCTCCAGACGCTCGTGGTCACTATACCGTAGGAAAGGAGCTTATCGACCCCGTCATGGATAAACTGCGTCGCCTCGCCGACAATTGCTCTGGTCTGCAAGGCTTTTTCGTCTTCCATTCCTTCGGCGGCGGCACTGGATCCGGTTTCGGTGCGCTTCTGCTAGAACGGCTCTCGACCGACTACGGAAAGAAGTCCAAGCTGGAATTCTGTGTATACCCTGCCCCCCAGCTCTCTAGCTCCGTCGTCGAGCCATACAACTCCGTTCTCACAACTCACACGACTCTCGAGCACTCTGATTGTTCTTTCATGGTATTCCATAGCAACGAAACATCATCCAGTACTCTAATGCATACTCAAAATAGGTCGATAACGAAGCCATCTACTCCATCTGCAAAAAGAACTTGGGCGTCGCACAACCCAGTTTCGTCAATCTAAATCGTCTGATTGCACAAGTCGTTTCCTCGATCACCGCTTCTCTGCGGTTCGACGGCTCTTTGAACGTCGATCTAACGGAGTTCCAGACTAACCTGGTTCCGTGAGTGACAGAATTTTCGTCGCCGTTTTTCTCCCTAAGAGAATCTACAGCTTCCCCCGTATTCATTTCCCACTTGCCACTTACGCACCGTTGCTCTCCGCTGAGAAGGCTACTCACGAGCAGAACTCGGTAAATGAAATGACCTTTTCTTGCTTTGAAAATGAACATCAGATGGTAGTGTCGTTTGCTGAGATTGTACTGTTTCACCTTGTTGACCTGATCTCTCCCAAGGTGAAATGTGATCCCAAGGAGGGCAAATATGGTCTGTTGGGAACATAGTTATTTGTATTGACCCACTGATCTTTCATTATAGTGGCGTGTGCCCTCTTATATCGTGGCGATGTCGTCCCGAAGGATGTCCAGGCCGCCGTTGCCACCATAAAGACAAGAAAGACTATCCAGTTCGTCAACTGGTGTCCCACCGGCTTCAAACTTGGTATTTGCAATGAACCCCCGGCGTACATTCCCACCGGTGACCTCGCGAAGACGAGCCGCAGCCTCTGCATGTTGTCAAAGTGAGGTCTCGAAGTCTCGAGGTTGGGACAACAGCTAACGTGTGACGCAGCACTACTGCCATATCTGTCGCCTGGAGCCGCCTCGGTGAGTTATCAGAATAAAGCAGTGGTTTCTCTCAGTATTAATGTTATGCCAGACTACAAGTTTGATTTGATGTACTCCAAACGTGCTTTTGTCCATTGGTATGTTGGTGAAGGCATGGAGGAGGTACGCCATCATTTCTTTTCTTTGTACTGTATAGACTTCACCATGCCGCAGGGTGAATTTTCGGAGGCCCGAGAAGATCTTGCCGCGTTGGAGAAGGATTACGAAGAACTGGGCACTGATCTGGTGGACACTGAAGAAGGCGCCGAGTATTAGGCAATTCGTTTCTTGCAGGCAACTTGGATAAGATATTTGCTTAACATTTATTAGCTTGATGGGGACCTAACAGCCCACCATGAATTTATTTCTGAGACCCTATCGATGGACTTATCCATTGGTCTTGGCAACATCCTTGTTATCCTAAGCCAGGGCAATAGTTATTTCCACTCTCAGATCGTTGTCAACAAGCACCATTGAGACACTGTGCCAGAGTGAGTCCTCCGGTGTCCAAGGAATAAGCGCGAATAGTATCCACCTCGACAAGTTTGGTACTATGTAGAAGTAATCTTGAGGTGCGCCCTCAGCGGCCCTTAACATCTCCTCCCTGGAGTGGGTAGTCAACAGGCCGATTACCCTGGACCCGGCCGCCAGGCCACTTGCAACGCCGGCGGGTGCATCCTCTACAACAACGCCTCGGTATGGAGTTACGGTCATGTCCTAGCTCAGAGAAGAAAGATCACTTACAGTCGGTAGCCCCAACCCCGCACCTTGCGGCCCCTTCCAAGTATGGTTCTGGTCTTACGGAGCGTTGTGATACATATCGCGGAGCAAGACATAGGGCATTACTGTGGCTTTCCTTCGTTAACATCATCTGCTGTTACAAAATCGTTGGGGGGATCTATCTTTGCTGCGTTCAGGGCGGCAGCAGCATAAGCTCTAGTCGCAGACGTGCAAATCGTCCACCGCTGGTTCGGTTTACTCTTGGCGGGCGACAGCTGTAGTACGGAGTAAGCGACTTGATGAGTGTCACTAACGAAGGGATATATTTATCACATTATCGAGTATTGTGCGCACGCCAGGGAGCATCTTTATACCATTCTCTGCAGACTCGATGATAGCTCGCTCGAACCGTTCGGTTTCACTCTGAAGAGCAACAAGATCAGAATGTCGCGGACACATGCGAATCGATAGTCGAGAGACCTTGAGCGACCCTGGATCAGTAATACCACACCACCTTGCAAGATTGTCCATCGTCCTAACGCCGTGCGAGCCTGGAAAGGACAGATCTAGTGGTCGTGTGATTGGACCGATGGGCGAGATAGTTACTCTGGAGAATCGTCTTTACATCGAGCGCAGGATACGACTTTGCAAAGGTTTCCCAAGCGCCAATGACGCCGGTGGTCGAGTCGACCAACGTACCATCCATATCAAACAACCTGGCCATATCAGGCCACCCTATCGACGGATAATGAAGGAGAGAACACACACTGCAGCAACCTGGAACTTGATTTCAGGCATTGTACACTGATGGAGGTTACCAGACCCGGAGCCAGGTTACTTCAAGTCAGTGCTTGTTTGGATCTAAAGCAGTTGTCAAACAACCACTCGACATACTGTGATGCCGCCGCGACGTCGTCAACAGTACACCCAAGAAAGCATCGACCAACAACTTCAGCAGATACATCTTCTCGACGCGTCCTCCTCCTCTGAGAATCTCGAGCAGCTTGGTCCCATCATCAAGCAAATCCATGCAAACCGGCAGCAGGAGGTCTATCTACGTAACCTTCAAGCCCTCATTGAGGCAAAAGACGCAGAGATAGAAGGCATCTGCACAGAAAATTATCAAGAGTTCATCTCCTCCATCTCTACCCTCTTCACAATCAAGTCATATACCAACAGCCTGCGCGAAAAGATCGCTACTTTGGACGACAATGTTGGGCACCTGGGAAAGGGACTCGTCGAAAAGAAGAGGGCCTTGTTGCAGTCGAAGAAAACAGCTGCAAATCTCGACGAAGCGATCGACACGTTTCAGGCTTGCTTAAAGCTTCTTGATGTCATTGATCGCATTGGCAACATGATCAAGGAAGGCAGGTTTTGGAGCGCGTTGCGAGTGAGCCAAACGGACTTTGTTCGAATTCTGCGCGCTAACTACCATTCTTTCGAGTCTCTGGAAGACATTCAAACCATGCCGCTGACATCGCTATCGCAAACACCATTGTACCAACACATATTGTCTTCCTTGCCCTCGCTTCGAGTCCAAGTACAAAATGCTGTCACTGCATCCATGAAACAGTGGCTGCTTGAGATCAGAAATGTCACTGCTACAGTAGGAAAGTCAGCCATGGAGGGCATGGATGCACGCACCAGAAAGTGGAAAATACGGCGTGAAAAAGACCCAATGTTGAGATCAAGTCGCGTGGGCAGTGCAGTTGAAATGGTCACATATGAAAGGACTGACAGTGAGTCCCGGTTGTACCAGATTAGTTGTGCTTCCGAAATGTCATGATACCTAGATAACGTTCTTGACAAGGACAAGATTAAAGTCGATTTCCAACCGCTATACCAATGTGTGCATATCTATATTTCCTTGGACTCGCTCGATGATCTTCGCATCTCGTACCAAGCTGATCGCAAAGTTCGCTAACTCTACCTTGGTACTTGGACGTTACTGAATCCACCATGCAGGCACAATCTGATCTTATTCTCCCAACACCGCTCTCCCTATCTTCCCTCCCTGCTCTCCTGGAAGAAATCTGTGGTTTCTTCATCATAGAATCACATGTTCTGGAGACTACCTCTGGTTTCCGCTCGGAAAGAGAAGTCGAGGAGCTTTGGGATGCAGTCGTGTCTCGATTGTCTTCAGCTATCGGTTCCGCCTTGATGGAGCAAAAAGATCCTGATACGTTTCTGAGAGTCAAGGAATCTCTAACAGCATTTGTTATGACGCTCGAGGTGATCGTCAAATGTTGTGCCGTGGAAGTAACACCGATGACCCCGTTGTACAGTCCTATTCTTATTCGACACATTCCCTCCATTCTCTGACACTTGCTCTATTCGAGAAATATACGGGACTACTCGAAGCTGAGTATGGTCGCAAGTTAGACCTGGTGCGTCGTATGCATGGCTCTCTCTTTCGCTTCTCACGTAGGATTTCCCCTAGGTTGTGCTCAGAGATGATTACTTGCCAATGTATATTACGACGTCATCCGAGAAAGAGTCTGTTATCGATAGCGTGTGGCTGAGCGCCATTGAAAAAGAGAAACTTGGCCAGTAATGCTCTGCTTACTCGTATGAATGAATATGTGCTTAACATTTCCAGGAGTCCCATACCGCTTACGCTACCCTGGTCCCAGAGTTTTTACCTCTGTTGTCAGGATGTAAGCTCACCTCATTCACGATATGGGACACTCATAATTTCCACAGATCCGGTCTTTCATCCAACAGTTTTATCAGTTTGTAGAAGGGGTATCGCAACACCACAGCAATATCGACGATCTCTTGAGTCGCGTAAGGTCATTACTTGGCTTGGTATGGCCCTCATTCACACTCCTTAGTCACTAGATAAGCTTCTGTCGAACTACATGAGTGACAGCATAAACAGACGACTTCAAACTACATCGGCGCTCTCACAGATCGCACAAATCGTGACCAACTTGGAGTACTTTGAGGTAGCTTGTACTGAGCTAGGGCAATCGCTCACCGACCTCAGGTGGTCCTCGCCATTTTGTTAACGAGTCCGCGAGTATGCTCACTCTCTGCAGGTCTACGCAACGAGGGGGAACTATTCGTCTTGCTTCATCGCCCTTTTCAGAGCCATTCCAACGATCTCGGGTCCGAATCACAGCTCTTATTGCCTCGAAGCTCGACGACTTTTTTGATCTGTCTGAATACGAGTGGACACCACAGGACCGCGAAGGGACGCCGAGCATGTATCTTTACGAGCTCGTGAACTGGCTCACCACAGTCGTAGATTCCCTTGCGCTCAAGGACGCCTACAAGGAAGAGGCCTACAAAGGCGCCGTTGGGTACATCGCTGAGTGTTTTATGGTACACGGTCTCTCGGTATCGGTCCCTTGACTGACGTGAACCTGAGATAGAACTTCATGATTGGCCCGAAAGTCCCAGCGATGAACGAAAACGCAGTTGCGAATATAGTGACAGACGTGAAATTTCTGGAAGGCGAGATCACGAGGGTAGGGCGAGGACACCTCAATCCATCGTTCACCGAGCTACACTCCGTATGTATTGCGACTTCACAGCACTTGCCTGTTGTTCTGATGGTGCTTGCAGATGGCCAAGATTGTCCTCACAGACTCGGTGCAAGACTATCTGAACACAAGTATTCGACAAGCATCCTACGGCGAAGTCAAACCAAAGAGGCTGCAAGCACTTTTAGAAAAACTTGCCAGGTATGGGTCCACCCGACGTGACAACGCTTCCAGAGAGAGGGGCGAGAGGCGCAGGAAGGAAGCAGAGACGTTGCATAGGTTGAGCCTTGCATACACTTAGGCCTTGAACAATGCTCCAGACTAGCACGATGGCAAGACTTGACATGAGTTCGTAGCAGGCTGAAAGGACCCTTGGCAAGCGACAAGCTATAGTTTGCACGTTTTATAGCAAAGCCGTGTATCATTCAACGTCGTGAAGGAAGGCGACCGGTCAAGTCGAGTGAATATACGGAACCAACTCGAAAAAAAATCTACTCTGGCTTAAGACCTCCGTTTGTTGATGTTACTCGCCATCCACTCGAGACCCTCGTACAGCCCATCACCAGATGTAGCGCAAGCGGCCTGGATCAAGCTCCACGTCAACAATCCGAAGCTCAGCGACAAATCGGGCGACCGACCTGTATGTACCATGTCCGCTGCCTAAGGGCCTGAAGTCCAAGTTTGTCGGTGATTTCAGCCGCGTTCATGGCATTGGGAAGATCTTGCTTGTTAGCGAAGACCAGAAGAAGGGCGTCCCGAAGTTCATCCTCGTTCAGCATCCTTTGAAGCTCTTCGCGGGCCTCCGAGACACGTTCCCGATCATTCGAGTCAACCACAAAGATGATTCCTTGCGTGTTTTGGAAATCTAAAGCGTAGGTCAAAGAAAGTGTGCGCTACATATGTAACATCAAGAACGTACAGTGCCTCCAAAGAGGACGGATCTTGTCTTGTCCTCCAACATCCCACACGGTGAACGAGATGTTCTTGTACTCGACCGTCTCGACGTTGAAGCCTATAAAGTGTAAGAAATGAAGTTCGACGAGGCGGTCATGTGCCTACCGATCGTAGGGATCGTAGTAACAATCTCGCCGAGCTTGAGCTTATAAAGGATGGTGGTTTTGCCAGCTGCATCGAGACCGACCTATATGAACGTGCTATTAAGGTGGTTAGGGCAGACGGTGGCATACTCCGTACCATCAAAATACCTAGAGAAAATGGCAGCGTCATTTGGAGCGAACAGGATACTCGCTAGATATTACACTCACGCATTTCCTTGTTCCTGAATAGTTTAGAAAACAAAACGGAGAACGAGAGACCCATTGTGTAATGCGACGACGAGGAGTGGTGTGTCGAGTTGTAAGTTGGAGGTAGAAAGCAAAGTTTGCTGTTTTGGCGGCACGTAACGCGTGAGAATGGCCTTTTGAACTCCGCAAGTGGCTATGCCGACGGGTGTCAAGGGGGCAGACGGTCGTACATGTACACATCACGGTCTACGTGTTCTGTGCTGCGGAATTTCCCTACCATGCCACACCTTTCTGTCGTCTCTCAGCCAATGCTACCAGCTTGGTTCTTGATCAGGGAGACGACTCGTGGTTTGAAAGGTTCGGAATGCAGGATCAACGAATAATAATATTATTGGCACACAGAGGTCATTGGATTGATGAGATTGGTTAACTAGATACATGTAGTCCTGTCCGATGAGAAGAAAAAGTCCAGTCTATTGCGAATGAGAAACGATGAACGTGATGCCAATGAAATGATAGTGACGACAACGCGACGAATGTTAATGCAAGCCAATGAGGAAAGGAAAGGCTAATGCAAGGAACTAATGTAGAAAGTGACGACAATGCACAAGGAGAGACGGAACAAGGTTGGTGGTAGAGAATACAGCGTTCTATGTAACACCATTATGTCGCGACAGTCGCATTCGTATAGTAAGTGAGATAGTAATAGTTCAAGATGCACCCAACTTTTGGTGTTCCCCATCAGAGCGTCAGTCATGGACTGCTCGTGACGATTCAAAGTGTACTTGTTCAAGTTTGCCCTGCTAAATGGGCGTCCAACCTTTGGCGCCACCCGGCGTAGTATGGGCAGGCGGAGTTTGGTTGATATCCGCAGAGCTCGAATAGGACAAGCTGTTCATGAAACCCGGCGTTAAACCAGACTTGCTCTCGCGCTGTAAAATTAGATCGCGTCAGAAAAGAAAGACAGGCGACACGAGAACTAACCTTGTCGAACTGCCGACATCGCTTGCGTAGCATCAATTCGGCGGGTACACATCACTTGAGTGGGTCAGAAGCGAGATGCTTGAGAGTGTACCCGGCTTACAGTATGCAGCGACTACGGTTGCACTGCGAGTCAATCCCTGGTTGCAGTGCACGAGGACGACGCCTCCGCCAGCGATGGCTTGCTCCATGAATTGACACGCGGTGGGAAGCCAAATCAAAAGATCGGCAAAGTCGACATCCTCGACAGGAATCCGCAGATGGACGATACCAGATTCGGGAATCTCTGCGGGAATTGCATCGTCGCAAACGGATACAATATGGGTAATCCGGCGTTCTGTTAACGACCGTGGTGATCTGGCCGCATGGATGCTAGGAATGTGAGGTAGATCAGGAAATGATACGTCACGAAGATAATAGGCGTCATACTTCCCGAGATACAGCCTTCCTGGGATGATTGTATCGATGTTCTTCCAGCCCATGGTCCCTGGCTGAAGAGTCCGGAATTCCAGTTAGAATGTCCGAAGTGACACCTCGGCACATTGTCGGTTTTGTAGTTTCGGAGGACATCGAGCGTTTGGCGGTGGCAGGCGACTCGGAGGATCAAAGTAACCGTACGCGCCATTACTTGCGAGTAGAGGCTCGTCGATGTTGTTCGATGGCAGTGTGAAGAAATTGCATCGTCACAGCCAGGAGCACCCGCTGAGAAAGAGAGTGGAAATGCGATGCGCGAGACGGAGTGCTCAGAATGGGAATCGTTCAAAGGCGCGCTCACCGCCACCGACGCGGTGGACATGACGCAAGGACGGTCACTGTAAGCATTTCAGAAACGAATTGTCAGATACGAGTACCGTGGTCCCGCGTCCGGCAGAACTGCTAAACCAATCCTGTGCTCCTCGTTCAGCTAGCCACTTTGAGGTAATCTTGTGCACGAAAATTCCCAAATTTGGTAGTTCTTAGGACCTGCACCTGTTTTTCCAGAGGGACACCGGGTGTCCAGGTAGCCGAACGTCCCAGAGAATAAACATATCAGCTTGGTTTCCGTCCCTTGAGGACCTGAACATGCAGTGCGGTGACATCGACAATTTCCAGGTAAAAACGCGTACCTCCACCAGCATTGCCGCCTGTCCGGGTCTCTCGTTGGGACGCACCCGTGCTGGGTACTGCAATCGCTGGGCAGACCCACGCCAACACCGACCAGCAGGCCCCTCGTCTGTCCAAAAAATAAAATTTAAAAAATAATCGACGGACTGCATGTCACCCGCCGGCTCTCCGGGCGGGGTGTTCTCGCCAAAGCGTACACGCTTTCGCCACATTGCTGGATAGCTTCCACGAGGCAAAACGAGGTCGTCGGGGCACTAAGCACCAGTATCTTCGTGACCGCGAGCCAGACAGCCGCGTGCGTTGCACACAGTGGTGGGTGTGGAAGACGCAAAAACGTGGACGCCCGCCGGAGTCCTTCCTCGTGTTGATTGTTCGTCCCAAAGTCGGAGATCATATCCGCCACACGGAAAAGGTATGTTCTACAGCTCCACGCAAGGTCCGGCCTCAGGTCCATAAATACTATGGACTCGTCGATCCTCGCAACGCCAACTTGAATCCGACCGTCCGTCCACCAAACGACACATCACCTTTGCGTTGGGCAAATCCAAGTCACCATGCTCCAAATTGAATGGAAGTCTTCTGTAAGTCGATCTTTCGCGATCCTCTCTCCCCCGTGTCTTGATCCGCGAAGCTTTATCACTCAGACGGCAGGCGGCGCAGTCGTCCAAAACCTTCAACGGTGCACGGCTGGCTCGTCAAGTGGCGTGCTACGTTCAGCGGTAACGAACGCCTTCGCAAGGAGGGCATACGCGAAATGCGCGAAGCCAAAGCCGTACGAGAGCGGAAGAAGCAGAGAAAGGCTGCCCGGCTGGCCAAGGGAGGAGCGTCGAAACCGTTCTTCCGTCGTTGGCCAACCTCGCTTGGGAAGGGGTGCAAGCCACAGACGCCGCAAGGGCCGTCTCGTGTCTCCCAGCACTCTCCAGCCAGACGTCCGAGTCGTAAAGCCACTCGGCAATTCGCTTCTCCAACCCACTCGCCGAGTCCTACCCGCGCAACTGGCCGACGTTCTTCTCATAAACCACGGGGAGCAAGCGACCATCCTCCACTTAACCCACCAAAACCTTCTCACAAGGGTCGGGGCAACACTGTTTGAGCTGCAGAGAAGAGTAGGCGATGTATATTTATTATCCCTAAATCACATATAATTTCTATACAATGAGTCGGAAATTTGACCTTTAAACACATAGTTCACTGCGAATGGGTCCCGATCCGTTCCTCAACATACTATGCGCAGGAACTCGGACCCTGCGCGCCAGGCATCGCATGAGTCAAGGGAACGTGTTCATACAAGAGTACTTACGGTGGAGATGAAGCAGAAAGCCTCCTTACGTACAATGCTGATTATTTGTTTCCCGTACCGGCGATCGTTCGGTTTTTCTTCTTACGCCTTTTCCGCCTTCTCTTGGAGCTGTTCGATTTCATGCTATTACCGGGCTTATCAGTAGGTCCCGGAGGGCCATCGAGATTTAACAACGGAGTCTCATGCGGCTTGGCTTTGTCGGGTATGGTCATGGAACTAGTGCAAATTTGACTGCATTCTGGGTTTGTTGGCTTTCCCGGGACCGGAGCTTGTAGGGTCCATAACAGAATGAGGCAAATGCATGGACAACAAGCACAAATTTCTAAGCGCACCAAAAGTTTCCCGGCACGGCTCGGAATGCGAAGGAACAGTAGAGGCAGTTAGACTCGGGGAGAACGTGGTCTGGACGGGCAACCTCACAGGCGGCGAGGAGACCATTAATATTGGTGATCGCTGCCCTTCAGTCACGTGGGATTGCTGACTGTCCTGGCCTATCTGCTGCCTTTCTTTCCTGGAGCATGAATCTGGCAGAGTCCAATCACTATGCTGCATTAAAGGGGACTCAGGATGGCCCTGACTTCGCTTCGCAAGCCCCCCAAGGGCTGAATTTTCGTGCAGGGAGACCGGGTGTTTAGGAACGTTCTCGACAGAGGGACATGAACTAGCAGTCGGCCCGGCCTTTCTTTTCTTCTGCCTGCTTTCTTGCCCGAAAGGGTCCGAAATCGTTTTCCGCTTGGCCGGTTTGCCTTTGTACTCTTCGTCGTCTGATTTCGAGTAACCTCGCAGTTGCGAGTCCATGGCGCCTTCGTTTTTTACTCCATTCTTCCCCAGTCTACGCTTGAGTTTGGACGCCTCTTGAGCTAGCGATGACGCAGCAGGGATGGATGCACCGACACCCAATCTGTACAAATTCTGTTTTCAGGAAGACACAGAAGACATCCTTGTGTACCTTGGTGGTCGACGCAATTCCTCCTCCAACATTTGTGTTACATCGCTGCCACCGAACCCAAGTTGTGCAAGGTGAGAAGGTTTTATCCAAGATGTGACTAGATCATGTGCAAAAGACATGGACACGTCAATCTGAGCCTGCAGGCTCTCCGTGTCGATATCATCTTCGGCGACCATTAGCGATGAGAGTGAGGGCCAGCACTGAGCAAAGCGGTAGAGACAAGCGCGTTTCAAATTTCTCACGGAGCCTTTCTCCTCACCTCACCATGGCGAACAAGCGGAAGAGGGGTGATTTGAGCGATTCTGATTTGGACGAAGTGACACCGGGGAAGCAAATCCTTCCTGTCGCGAACCTCCCGTACGACTTTGATCAAGAACCGCGGGATGGGATGCAATACTTGTTCTTGGTTAGGTATGTCTCGACTTCACCTTCCGTATTCTACTCGCATTCACAAAGATCGTAGACGAGATGCACGTCGATTGCCTCACATCACCAGAGCACGAAACCCGTATGAGGTGCCTGAGGCGATGGCCACCCCTACATCTACACCCTCGCCCAGCAATGACCTGCCTTGCGAGGAGTGGAGGATCGCGTTTCAGACTCACTTCTTCAACTTGAGAAAGGTGTGTATGTCTCTAGGTCAATATAATGCTCCCATTGATATGGTGCAGAACCTGACCCAAGCGACAACCCATGCCGACCACGACCGTTCAGGTTCCGGATGGAGAGTAATCCCAGAAAAGAAAGATAGAGATGCGTGGTGGAAATTCCTTGCTGGGTACCCAGAGTCAGCGTGGAGTCCGAGGGACCGTTCGATACGAGAGAAATCCAGCTCGTCCGGTATCCCTGAATCGACGAACCTGGCACCACCCATGGTCGACCCCTCGACGACTTTCCTTGATGTTGGAGATGAGGTCTGCGAGCGAGTTTCACCCCCCGAGGTTACTCTGAGTCATTTACGGGAAATTGATCACGTATGATATCTGCTTCTTGCTCCCGTTCATTTACTGATTCTTCGGCACAGCGAACGTCCATCCACTTGCTAATGTACTTTACACACTGGATAAACATCCATCTGCAAAATCCCAGCGACCCATTGACAACTATCTCAGTCAGCCATGGGCAATGGATATTCGCGCTTCTCACCAAAATAGAGGACCAATTATCTGCCGACGAGATGAACCTCGTGCGCAATCTCGCCCGTGCCTGCCTCGGGCTCATTCATAGGTACAATGACGAACGCGCGAGAACCGCAGCGCCCGAAGGGATCTCGAGACCTGTGCTCACAGAAAACACGACCAAAATTTCGAATGCGTCGTGCTGGATGATCTTCGCTGCTGTTGCGGGACACTGGGGTCAAAGGGACCTTTGGGCGGATGCCGAGACCGCGTTGGCCCGCGTTTGACTGCTTCCGCGGTCCTGTGGCACACCAACGGGTCTGACACCTGGCTGCTGTGTAGTGGCTAGATGGCTAGGGAATGGACTGTTTGATGTTGTAAACGGACATGATTTGTATGTCTGTCTCTTACGGAGGGAGATGGCCCAAGTGTGAGTACTTGTCAGTCGTCAGGCGATGCTGCCCCTCGTACTAGGTCCCGTGGGAAACGCTTGGGCTCGGGCTGGGTTGATTTGCGACCATGTTCCTTGGGCCTTGTTCCTCTTCTCTCCAGCCAACATGCTTGCCTTTGCCAGCGTCCTCTTGGTGCTCTCCACAGCCCTTGCTTACCGTGTCACCTACCCTGGCGGCGACCAAGGTTGGAATACCACAGGTCCCAACTATCTCAAGTGGGAACGCGTGGACACCGATCCCCTCAACTTCACAATAGTTCTGACAAACGTGGTAGGTCCCAGCGTGTCTGTTTTCCCTCGTGTTTTCTAGACGACTCCGGAAATAGGACACGCCTTACGATCAAGTTTTGAATGTCCTCGTCGACGGAACACTTGGCAGCGTCGCGTGCAACCCACCCAGTGGAGGCTGGCCAACAGGCTTTGCTTTCCGTGCCAACCTCGCCCAAGACGCCAAACACCTCAACAGTCTACTTGCCCAGTCTAGCGAGTTCAATATCACTTCCGACCAGTCAACGACGACTTCTGCGTCAATTCAGTGAGTATCTCTCGCGTCTCGGCTTCCTTTATTTGACTCGAGTTCCTCTGTAGAACAACTACCTCTGCTACCACCGCCACTCCCAGCGTCTCTAGTTCAGATACTAGTACTACGCCTACTGGGACCAGTGCTGCATCTCTTAGTGCGGACGCTCAGGCTGGCTTGCTCGCCGCACTGTTAGCGGCCCTTGTTACAACTCTCTTTTGATCCTAGCGATCTATATGAACGTTGTGTTCGTTCGCTCTTCTAATTTCCCTTTGGATGGACTCTTTCGCATAATATTCCTCGTGTTTTTGTTTTGGAAGCCAAGACCATTTGTGTAAGGTAGCACCTATTGCTGATATGCACCACCAACTCGCGCATCTGTTACCGCCCAGCTGGACATCGCAAGTCAGCGCCTGGCTCGTCGAGGATACCCCGTCTTTTGACTACGCAGGATACGTGGTTGGAGAGGCGGAGCGGGAAGCCTACCTCTTCGGAAAGGGAAGGCAGACAGCTGTACTCGCTGGTGTCCCGTTCTTCACAGAAGTCTTCCGTCAGCTCGAGTGCCAGTACGCAGATGACTCTTCCCCTCTCGTCCGATAATCTTACTCGGGCATTACAGGGTAGAATGGCATATGCAAGAAGGCGAATCGTTCGAGCCCGTCAAGCATGTCGCGACCGTGAGGGGCAAGGTTCGACGACTCCTCCTGGGCGAGAGAGTTGCACTCAACGTTCTCGCACGATGCAGCGGAATCGCAACAAAGTGGGCGTTAGTTCTGTTTAGATCAGGAGCATCCCTGATCATTGCGACTGGCAGGTCAAAGCAGATGAAGGATCTAGCCAGGGTATACGGGTACAATGGGATCGTCGCTGGCACGCGAAAGACGACACCGGGTAATCTGGCTAGTACTTTCGTTTTTCCGCGTTCACATATCTTCCAAGGTTTCCGGCTGGTGGAAAAGTACGGCATGCTCGTCGGTGGAATCGACCCCCATCGCCATGACTTGTCCAGCATGATTATGCTCAAGGACAATCACCTCTGGTCAGCTGGCGAGTCTCCTTTCCCTGCGGTTTCTGGCCCATTCTGAAATGTGTCCTAGGCTCCATCACTGCTGCAATCCAACAGGCACGTTCTGTTGGAGGATTCAGTATACTCCTCGAGGTGGAAGTCCGTTCGGAAGCAGAAGCCAACGAGGCAATCGACGCTGGCGCCGACATAATCATGCTCGACAACATGGAAGGAGAAGAATTGGTTAGGGTCGCGCATAAACTGAAGGAGAAATGGGCGTGTAAACGCAAGTTTTTGCTGGAATCAAGCGGCAATGTTACAGAAAGTAACTTGAAGGAGAGGGCTGTCAATGGTACGTAGACCGGTCACCTATATCCCGCTTTTGCTTATTCTTCCTTCCAGAGATCGATATCTTGAGCACCAGCGCTGTTCACCAGTCCGTGCAGCACATAGATTTTAGCTTGAAAGTACAGGTACCAAAGTGAAGAGTATAGATGGGGTCAATGTATCAACACTCCAAGTTGAACAATTTCAGTGCGTTCAACCCGAGAACGTTGGCATGCGCGGAGTCTCCCCACGACCGTACATTCTGTATCGCCTTGAGGTTGTCTTCGACACTGGGCCATTTCTGACTGGGTTCGAGGGGTGGGAAGAACGGATGATCGGTGCCAAATAACAACCTGGTGCTTCCCACATCCGCATCGCACTCTCCACCTGTAGGCTTGTAGGCTTCCGCTCGTCTGATGACGTCGCTCACAAAAGCCAGTTCCTCGGCGCCATACGCGACTGCGTCAAAGTAAAGCATGCCGAGATAGTATCTTGCGTCATGCTTTAGCCGTTTTGAAACCACTGGATCGTGCACAATACAGGAAGCAAGTCGTGAGGATAATTGGGGGAGTGCACCGCCCGAGTGGGCCAGGAGGAGACGAAGGTTTGGGTGACGGTCCAGGACGCCAGCCAAGATAAGGCGGGTTATAGCCTGGGATATTCGGTGAGGGGGGATTCAGATGAAATGAAAAGCGCCGCAGCTTACGATCGTGGTTTCAAACGGAAATCCCAAAGCCAACGGGAGGACGTGACCATTCGCCTTGTCCCCAAAGGACTTGGAATCGACGCCATAATGTGGGTGAAGGAAGACGACGAGCCGGGCTTGCTGGAGAGCTTCCCACACGGGTTCTAGTGCTTCATCGTCGAGACCATTGCCCACGCCCCTCGTGCCCACGATGATACCCGATATGTGAGGCAACGCGTTGATCTGCTTGATGATATCAAGCACGGATGATACAGAAACGCCAGGGACGAGGGGGAGCAGTCCGAAACCATACATCGACTTGAGCCCTGGGAAGCCTTCCACCTCTGGCGACGTGGAGCAGTATTCCTCCAAGTCGCTGTTCAATTCTCGAGCAAGAGCGTGTGCGCGGTCCGGGGCCAAGAAATCGAGCCAGGGGTTTGCGGAGCTGTACGGAAATTAATGGGGATGTTAGGTTAGGAGTGGGAAGACCACGAAAGCTACAGCGGTCAAGAACCTGACAAAGGAAACGTCTATGCCGTGCCGTTTCATAAACAAAAGCTTTTGCTCCCGTTCCCAGTACTTTGAGAGCACCCCTAGTGGATCAGAATGATTGCACAGTCGGATTATGATCCATGACGACCCACCTGAGGTCCCACAGGACGGCCGACTCCAGGCTCGCCATCAAGGATCAACAACCGCTCTTCCAGCTGGTTGTCCGCACCCATCCGACTGTATATTCTGGGTGCCGAAGAACGAGCACGTAACTCCTCAGCATACCGCGGGAGGTAGACATGAGTGTGAACGTCGACAGTGGGTGCTCTCATCGACAGTGCCCGTTTGGACAATTCTGCCGTGGCTTTCTTTCCCAAGTTCATCGATAAGGGCGGTGGCGTGTTGATGCTGATCGCGAAGCTTGCTCGACCTGGCAGACGCAAAGGCGAGGTGAGATAATTCTGTTACGCGAAGCGCTCGAATTTACATACAGGACTCGGGCCAGCCATAGAAAATGAAACCGTGATAAGCCCCTTGTCTTCTCGTGGCCGTCCAGCCCAGGAGCTGGCATCAGCCGTACCTCTCGCATAGAGCCATGTCGGACAGCATGTCATCTATCGTCGCTGAACTGCGTTCTCCCAAAACTAGGATGCGAGCTGGCCTCGACGAGGTACGTCTTGTTCCATAAGCTCGACTCCGTTTAGCTGCGGGCTGATCTCCAGTAGTTGGCGCAGATAGCTGCGAGGCTCGCCCGTATCGGCCAAGAGTTCAGCGAGGTAGTGACGGAGTCATCCAATGAAACCACAATGTGGAAGGCTCGCGTCGCACAGCTGGAGGTGGTACGGTCGAACACAGAAGACCGCCAAATTTCTCGAAGCAACAAGCAGAGCGACGCTGAGCATAAGTTGAAGCAAGTTCGGCGGGCCATCGGTATGCTCCTGGAGGAACTGGGGGTAAAGTCGCACACCCAAATCACGCTCGGCGACTACTTTCTGATTTGATTTTACTCAGCCAGATGATGAGGCTTTGTCGGATGCTCACTCGTCACGACAGGGTCGCGTCCCTGCTAGCGATGGGTGTACTTCTTCATCGACCCGGGCCCATCGTCGACCACTGGACACTCCAAAGATAGTTCCAAACATGGATGGCTGGCGGATGTCAACGATGCGCACACCCAAGAGTGCAGAGGTAGTATGTCCCATCCCTTGGGGAGTACTCGGGGAAAGCTTGGGCCTCGATGAGGATATGGTATGTGTTTGTTCACAAGTCAAGATCGTGCTACTTGGGCGGTAAATTTATCACCCTTCCAGCTGTGCTCACTAAAAAGGTGGGTCGGACGCTCGTACCAGAAATCGACGGACCATTGAACTGACTACACTCAGCCTTGCACAAATGGATGATCTTTGCTTCCGCATCCAGACCATCCGCGACATGGCTTTTATTTACGAACCAGTTGCCATGGATGGCCCATCGACGTCAATTTTATTTGACTGGGGAACACCTGCAGACAATCGGGATACGGCATCGTACATTCAAGCAACCATCTCCAGAAACAATATTTTCCACACGTTTACTCTGTCTTCCAAGAAGGTGTGCATCCGTGCTTTGGACCCTGCAGCCACATCTGATGACATTATCAGGGCAAGACAGGCCAAGCTCTTTGGTATTACATAGGCGCTCACGTATGGACACTTGTACCTCAAATGCCCATCTGGCAATCAACGAGTGACAAGGTATGGTTTATTTACAGCAATACCCACTCGTGATGTTTTTTGTTCAGGGAAAGAAGATCTTCATCAACCGGCTTAGGAGGCGGTGTAACGGCAAATACTCGGAGAATGTCCTCGGCCGGATGATCGAGGATGGTCGACTTGAACTATTTTGTGTGCAAGTGTCGAGTAAATCGTGCATTGGCACGAGCAAAGCATTTGCCACTAATTCCCTCGGCTACGAGAATGCAAAGCTCGCCAATAAGGAAAATTGACATTCGCGCTCTCTCGAGATGGCGGTCGGGGCTACTCGTCATTGTAAGGTAGTTATGCCGAAGAGAAGCTGGTCGTCTTCAATTCAATGTCTTTTTTAACTACGCGGTACGATATTGTAAACGCCGCTCTGCAACGAGAAACGCACTACCTTCCTCCATTCATCATGCGAATTCTATCAGGATGCATGCCGCCAGGGCCAGAGTTACTTGGAGCCCCGTTGCTTGGTGGCGGCACAGATTGTGCAGGTCCGCTTCCAGATGGGGGATGTCCAAAGTTACCACCAGGAGGGAAAGGAGGAATGCTGCCAGGTGGACCGGGAAGGCCATTGGGCGGGAATGGGGGAGGACCTGCGTGAATATTAATGAACAACGCTTCGAAGGTCAGGATTCGTAGCATACCGCCAGGGAAGGAGCCAGGGGGAGGCATGGAACCAGGAGGGAATGGAGGAGGTCCACCAGGAGGCGGTCCCATGGCTCCTGGTGGTGGCATGGCGCCGGGAGGAAACGGAGGACGAGCTGTGAAGGTGGTCGTCGGAGCAGACCTAAAAAATAGAACAGAGGACTACGCACGAAACGGACCAGGTGGGGGAACCCCAAAGGGGGGTGGACCAAAGGCGGGCGGTCCTACGAGGTGCTGAGGACCAAAACCAAAGCCTCCTGGAGGTGGACCACCTCCACTCTCGTAGGCCGCCGTGATCTGGTCGATGATGTTTTGCGCTTTGTCGTGCCCAAGTGCTGAGGCAGGACGTCAGAAAGGGCTCACTTAGTGAGGGACAGACTGACATGCATAGTAGTCGCGGACGTTCGCGAGATGGTTGCGACCGCTGTTGTGCGCCTTGCGGACTTGGTCAAGGCAGAGTCAGACGAGGGGTGAGCGATATGCGACGAGAAACGCACCCGAGGCTGAATCGTGGGTCAGAAACACGTCGCAATAGTCGCAGTAGTGTTTCTATGCAGAGTTATGAACACGGTCAGGCTGCATGTATGCCACAACTTACTGGCATTGAGATGGGAGTCGGGGACAGAGTTTGTTGGGCGGGTGCTGACTAATCGAACATATAGTTGGATGGATCCGTCATCTACAGGGATACAAGAGCCGTTTGATCTCATACGACTATCGCTCAGCGAGCGGGTGTTTGTGAAGCTACGGGGCGATCGCGAGCTGACGGGTATCCTGCACGTGGGTTTCTCATTCTTTCTGGATGTGTCGGGGATGATTGTTGCAGACAGGCGTATGATGGGCACATGAACCTCATTCTGAGCGACGTAGAGGAGACGATCATGATCGTGGATGCTGTCGACGGGAGTTTCGAGGGGCAGGGTACTGTAAAGGTAAGTTGGGATGGCAGCAGTGAAGCGGTGCTAACAGTCCACAAAGGTTGCAAAGAGAAAGATGGAAATGCTGTTCGTGAGGGGCGACGGAGTGATCTTGGTAGGCAAGGATGTGTCCGAGAGGGACTGTTGCTGACGACCTGATGCTAGGTATCACCTCCGTCGCGAACATGACGTTTAGCGGTCCGACTGCAGGCAAGCACGGACACGGTAGCTATAGCTCAATCAGTGATGATGTGAGAGTGCGACACACGGGGAGGCAAGTCATGGTACAAGTATAAGTACAGCGATGGAGGTAGAGAGAGAAATGGGACACTATGGCGGCTTTGCATACAGTGCGTGGGCGTCGTCCGAGTCCGGGGCCACTGCGCCCTCTGGCCACGTTTCCGGATCTCTGCACCAGGCTGCGTGGATGACCTTTATCTGAAGCAGAGATTACGAGGGAAGTGGGGATGCGGGGGACGAGCACGCACCACGAGGCTCATGGGGAGATGGTGTTTGAGCTTGTTTCCCTTGGTGAGGCCGTTCCAGACCTGGTCGATGCCGCGGTTCCACACGGCGTCCGTGTGTGGGTCTGGCTGGCTGAGGAGACGCTGCAGACGAGCGTGGGAGTGGGGGACGTGTCGCTGGCGCTGCTGTGTGCGCGGGGACGAGAGCCAGCGGGCACGACGAGCGGCGTAGTGGTCGGGCCCAGGTGGTGGTGGGAGGGGAAGGTCCATATCGAGCAAAAAATACCCACGGTGTACCCACCCCTCCCTTGGCACTTGCCCCCAGTACATACCTTGCCCAGTGACTGAGTCCTCCCCTCGCCATGCGTCCATCGAGGCTCGTTTACCGACACACGTCCCCCGCGCAGTCGACCACGTCCCTCTCAGACAACGACGACGACGATCCAGCAAAATCAGCCGTATTTTCCCGCTCTCTCTCCGACGTCGTCTCGCCCGCACAATGGGCTTCCCGTCACCACCAGCCAGACCCGTCCGCGCCCCCCGCCTCCCATTCCCCCATGTCGCATATCCCCCCTGAAGTCCTCATACATATCCTCAAGCATCTCCATTCACAGCGTGATCTCTACCACGCCCTCCTCGTTTCTCGCTCCTGGTGCGAGTGCGCCGTCGAACTCCTCTGGCACAGGCCCACCTTCACTCGTCTCTCTACCCTCGTAAAGATGATGCGGGTCCTCACCCGCGCAGATCAAACCTTCACCTACGCTCGCTTCATTCGTCGTCTCAACTTCCTCTTCTTAGGCGCCGACCTCACCGATGCCCTCTTTTGCCGCCTCGCCCAGTGCGATCGCCTCGAACGTCTCACCCTTGTCAATTGCCATGCAATATCCGACGACGCTCTTCAGCGCGTCCTCCCTTGCTTGCCAAATCTGGTCGCAATCGACCTCACTGGCGTTATCAGAACGTCTGACACCGTCATCGCCGGCCTCGCCGCTGCCTCAAAGCGTCTTCAGGGAATAAACCTCAGCGGTTGCAAAAACGTCACCGACGTCGGCGTTCTCGCCCTCGCCGCAAACTGCCCCCTCCTCCGTCGCGTCAAGCTCAGTGGCCTTGAGCTCGTCTCAGACGCGCCCGTCTCTGCCCTCGCAAAATCTTGTCCGCTTCTCCTCGAGATCGATCTCAACAATTGCAAGCGCATCACAGACATCTCCGTCCGTGACCTTTGGACATACTCAATCCATATGCGCGAGATGAGACTTTCCCAATGCACAGAACTCACGGACGCAGCATTCCCTGCGCCCCTCCGGAATGACAACATTCTTCGCATCAATAATTCATTCTCACCTCCCAAACTTTTCGATGAACTTCCCCCTCTCGTCCTCTCCAGACCTCTGGATCACCTTCGCATGCTTGACTTGACTTCTTGCTCGCTCATCACCGACGACGCCGTTGACGGCATCATATCACACGCACCAAAGATCAGAAACCTCGTCTTGTCCAAATGTACACAACTCACCGACCGCACAGTCGAGAATGTTTGTCTCCTCGGAAAACATCTTCATTACCTCCACCTTGGCCACGCCGCAAACATAACAGACAGATCCATCAAGTCTCTTGCAAGATGTTGTACACGCTTGCGATATGTAGATTTTGCAAGTATGTCGCACCTCCCCCTCTGATCTGTCCATCGCTCACTTCGCTCTTAGACTGCACGCTCCTTACTGATATGTCCGTGTTCGAGTTGGCTAGTTTGCCCAAGCTTCGCCGCATCGGGCTCGTACGAGTCAGTAACTTGACTGACGAGGCAATCTACGCTCTTGCGGAGCGTCACAGCACCTTGGAGCGCATCCATCTCTCGTACTGTGACCAAATCTCCGTGATGGCGGTCCATTTCCTCCTTCAAAAGCTCCACAAACTTACGCACCTGAGCTTGACCGGAATACCCTCTTTCCGTAAACCAGAACTGCAACAATTCTGTAGACAACCTCCACAGGTGTGTGCGTTTTTAACAAAGTTATGTGTATTGTTTTTCCTCACACCGACCACAGGAATTCAATATGAGCCAGCGTCTGGCCTTTTGTGTCTACTCTGGAAATGGCGTCTCAAGGCTCAGGTCTTTCTTGACGGATTTGTTTAATACCATCACGGAAGACATGAATGGGGACGATGATGAAACGGAGTATGATGATGATTTCGATGAGGGTTTCAACGAGGTACCACAGGACGTCGAAATGGAGATGGGGAACGAAGGCGATCTCGATATCGATGAAGACTTTATGCATGATGGCCCTTTCCTTTACCGCAACGCGGATTCTCCCGCCATTCAACCGATCCAATTAACCACGAATCCTGCATCCCACGCACTTGAGGTACCCATACAGCGCAATGTGACATTGCGTCCTACACAAATGCCACCTCCGTTTAGTGATGCGACTGCTGCCCCGGCTTCATCCCAGCCTGTGGCCCAGGATGTCATCATGCAACCTGTTGCAGGTTCTTCTGACGGCACCCAACGACGGTCACGAGGATTTGGACATCAGCCGGTGATCGAGGTTTCTACCTCCCCAGCACCAAGTGACCTTGGTTCCAACCGTAGCACCGGAACGACGCAGTCGAATGGCGCTGCCTTTTTCCGCACATATCACGACTTTTCGTCCTCATCAAGGAACACTGAAGCGATGACGCCCGACTATGTCTACGCTGAGATTGGGCACGGCAGGGGAACTGTTGCGCATTCTGGGCACGTGAATCCCGTTCCGAGACATGCTTTACCATCTGCCGCTTCACTTCATGGCACTATTGCCCCTGCCTCACAAGGTATCACCCAAGTTATGCACTCGGCAGGGATCCCTTTGGATATACATCAGGAGCAAGGGACACTATTGTCGGATGCTCCCGTATCGGAGCCTTCTGTCCCATGGCCTCATCGCGAACCTCCATCCCCAGCGACGCTGCAACCTAGTTCCCCAGAGATATACCATGGTGCACCGCCCGCCATGCCCCCCATTGCAGACCCTCGTGAGCCGGAAGCAAGGGGAAGGAGTGTGAAGAGGAGTCTACGAAACACGATCAACGCTGCAGAGCACTATGCCACTGTCCTATTCGGACGTGGGTCAACATCAAACAACACGGTCCACGACGGGAATACCAACGGGCATGCAGGCCAACGGTCAAGGTCATAGATGGTATAGACATGCAGATGTTTTCATATTGTATCGTGTGGGTTTACCCAAAGTACCGTTCTTGGCCCCGCTCTCCCGTTACAAGGCATTGGGACTATCAAGTATTTTCGCTTTGTTTAAGTCGTTGTTACAACTGGTTGTATTCATTCACCTATGTAGTCTAGTCCAACTTGTCTTCGTCACCCACGCGCTCGTCGATATACTCTTGGTCAACCATGCACATTCGCGTTGCGAGAGTATGTGTCGGGAGAATCCAGCTGTCCGCGCTACTTACGATCTGCTAGGTAGAAGATCTCCAGGGCATGCAAGCATGTAATTTGCACAACCTACCAGAAAACTACACGATGAAGTACTGTTCGTCAATTGTCGTTTCTCTCGATGCAGTCGTGCCTTCACCCCTGCAGACCTGTATCATGCCATGACTTGGCCATCTCTGTCGTATGTTGCAGAAGATCACAAAGGACGGATAGTCGGATATATCCTGGCAAAGATGTACATGTACCATTTGCAAGACATGCTCATGTTCCTTACTTTCATCCACAGGGAGGAAACAGAAGAACCTCAGGATGGTTCACCACCCCCAGAGCCTCCTCATGGTCACGTCACATCGATATCAGTCCTACGGTCATACCGACGACTGGGACTAGCCAAAAAGCTAATGTTGCAATCTCGTAGGTCCATCTCTACTAGAGCGCAGCCTGTAGCATCTGACGTTCAAGTTTGTACCTATAGAAGAAGCCATGGCCACAAACTACAACGCCGCGTACGTCTCCCTTCATGTCCGAAAATCGAACCGTGCAGCTCTCAGTCTTTACCGCGACACGTTGAGTTTCACAGTCAAAAGTATCGAAGAAAAGTATTGTGCGTTTGATTCTCTCTACGTCATCTTAGGGAAACTGAGACGACATGAAGACGCTGATGGCGAAGACGCATATGCGATGCAATTGTCGTTCAAGCAATGATTGTACTTGCAAACGTAGGACCAAAAGTTTCGTGTAATACATGATGCTTTGCTACCCCGCGAGGTCACCCTGTGAACATTGCTGCGTGTGCCCGCTCTCGGTTCTACTCCCTCCGGTCGCCTGGCGGATAAGCTGAGCTACTTCCAATCCTAGTCTGTAGTACCCATCGTTGTTCCCTGCTCTGAACATTCCAATGTGCGCTTGAACCTCATCTTCAGCAATGCAGTTCGGTGAAGGAGCATAGTGGGCGAAGGCGGACGACGAGCGAGAGGGTAACACGACGAACGTCCTTGAATGTGGATGGGCAGGAGGCGACGAGGGCAAAAATACATAAAACCTAGAAGACATCAGCCGACGACACACACAATTCTGGACTCTCGCTCACGTCTTGAAAACTATACCATGGTTTTCGTGTGCAGCGAGCAGGTCATCCAGTCTCTGACGCAAGGCCTTTTCATCCCATAAATTACCGACGAACTTCATGTGATCAGAAGCCCAGTCGTATCCGGATGTGATATCGTCTCGTCGCATATAAGCAGCCCCCGCAGTCGCGCCTGCAAGGACGGCACCCCCGATGGCGTATGCTGCTGTTGGTGCCCATTTAGCCCATGTTGAAGCTGACGAGGTTTCTGGCGTCCCCGCTGTGATTTGAAGCGGGGCAGGATTGGGTGGTGTGGCAGTCGCAGACTCGGTTCCTTTGAAGAATGAGTACACGTCAGTCACGATACCCCGAGCTGTACTCGCGTACTCTACAGCACGGGTAGCGCTGTTCTTGAATACGAATGGATGTATGCCAAGGTACTGGAAACAAGCGGCCTAACCACAACCAGGCAAGTGGTGAGACGTGACTTACTGGAGTGTCGAATGCAATACAGGCTACGATCCTGGGCCACAACGGCGCGCTTTGATCAGGCCGTGATTTGATAAATTCCAACAAGGTATCTGAGGCTAGCAGCCCGCCCATGCTGAGGACACCAATCAGAACTTCGTACGTATCACACGGGCTGACTCGCCTGTGTCCACATAGGACGATTTTCACTCTTCCAGCGCCACCGCCATTGGTGACTTCTTTCTGGACGGTCAGCGTTGTGAGCCAGTCTGCGAACCGCACGACGGCAGCGTTCTGGAGATAAGGTTGTACGACTGGATGTCAAGCCTGAGGCGGTCTAGAATGACGGAGAAACCAACCAATTCCCCTTTGGTCTGATTTTACAAATCAATACCCCCTCGACGGCGTGGTAGGCTCGAATATTGACCTCGTAGGCAGGAAAGACAACGCACTCGACGGGAAGGTCGCCCTCGCTCTCTGACAAGACGTGCTGAAGCCTCGAGGGAAAGTTATCAAACGTGGATTCTGTCCCTTTAAACCTGGAAATTTTAGTGAGCTTGGAGCACCGCTCGGTAATCCACACGTCGTCCGCACCCATGAATGAAGACGATGAGGAGCAAATCCTTTTGGGCTGAAGGTTTCTTCTCGTCGTCGGGCTGTTTCTCTGGCGCAGTCACGTTCATTGTCGACGGTGCACATAGCAAGTTCAACTACACTAACTATAACAGGACTGTCGCGATCACCCAACATTGTGAGCAAATGATCCACTGCCAACAGACTCTTGAGTCTGACTCCAACCCGCAACTTGGCTAGAATAAGGGGCCTGCGTTTGCAAGACGATTGGTTGGCTTTCGCTTTGCGATCCCAGCAAAACATGAGCCGGGGCGGTAGTCTGGCTATTTACGCCAGGAATCATGTCCGAAGGACCACATCGGACATTTCGACCTCTGGCTGAATCAGGGGAGCCGCCTGGACAATAATTTTGCTCGGACGCAGGCTGTTCCAACTCCTGTATTCCCTCGTGGGCGACGACATCCAGCTCGTCGTCCGTGGGCCATCTTAGTTCAGTGTCAATGACTTCATTCTCACTCTGCAGCTCGAACGGAAGCGGGGGCTGAGAGCGAGGTGCCACCTCGTCTTCTGGAGTGAGTTGTTGTTCGACAACCTCTTGCGATGAGCCAGAGGACTCTGAAAGGGGACGATGCGTGGGCGGGCGTTGGAGGGAAGGTAAACCAAGCTGGTTCGCCTTGTGACCATGTGCTCGTTCAAACATCTCCACAGCTGCCGAGAGTCCGGAGTACGTAGTTTGCATAAGACTTTCAAAGGCGGGTGAAACCGGCAACGTTGGAGGAGAGTGGGCTTCGGGAGGAGAAGACAGTTGTGCAAATGTGTCGAACGCTTCGTTCTCTGGGCGTTTGTCTTTCTGTGGAGTCGATGCTGGTGGTGGGGCCAGTGGTGGCGTCTCATTCATATTTCGAGACACACCAACAATGAGTCCTAAAGTTAAACGAGTCCAGAGCCCTGACCAAGTGGATGGGGTCAAGATACCTGTTGAGACGATACTCGAATCTGTGTTTAACGAGCTATGGAGACTCTGGAGGTCCATTCTTCTCATCAGTGCAATGTCTGCCTTTCTCATTGGTTTCATGGGCCAGATGTGTTCATGTTTAACATGAGAGTCGAGAGCATCGATGCTGGTGAAGGAAGACCGACACCAGTCCCAGCGACATGAGATGAGACTGGAATTCGAAACGGGAACCATGTCATGTGTCGTCGGTCGAGGGCAAGGCCTTGAGTCTGGTCGAAGAGATTGTTTGTACTTGTAATGTCATCAGACTTTCTCGAGTCTGCGATACTATCGTACATTGGCCTCCCGCCCGACTACGAACCGCGACCACACTCGTCGCCCATCGAATTCCTGCAAAAACACCTCCATGTGCTACCACCTCATTTAATTGTGGGCTTTTCTTCCATTACAACGCCGAAGCAGCGGAGCGTGATAGCAGAGATACGAAACCGGAGACTTGCATACATGGAGACGAAGCCGAAGCAGCTAGCGTTTGCAGATGCAAGGGATCGATGGCCATATCTATGGTCTGGCGGGGGACGGTATGGACAAAAAGCAGCCGAGGAGGAAAGGAAGTGGGCAGAACAGGGGTTCTTGGGAGGTGGTAGACAACGGGTAGGAAAGCTTGGGATGCTGCTGGGCGACTTGGAAGAGGAGAGAGAAGCGGAAAGGTCGCGTGGGATCAGACATCAGCGAGCGACAGAAGAGTTTGTACCCGAAGAGGAGGATAGTGAAAGCGAGACGGGCGACCGAGGTGGCCAGGATGTCGAGGAATCGCCAGAAGAAGCGCGTGCGACGTTTGAGAGACGGATA
>JBBPJX010000050.1:0-34232 GCA_038088955.1 Neotropicomus parvogracilis
GGATTGGCATGATCACGTGGTGGGCATTGCTGGGGTCGATGCTGAGGGGGGGAGACATTGCGGGGGAGAGCCATTATAACGTTACTTGACCGTTTTAATTACTATCCGGTCACATGACAGACACTACACCTCCACGACGACGAGCATACTCCACATGTACAGCGGCAGTGTCAAATTGTCGTTCTGCTCCGAAAACGCCTCCAACGCCGAAGACAACACCGTGACAACACCGTACCGTACCATCTAGGCCCATCCGTCAGCTTCAATTTAACACCGCTCGACCGACATGCGTACCGAGAACCGCTCCGTAAGCCCAAGCACACGCAGGATCCACGCGCACCCCACAACGGACACCACGAATGCAATACTCCCCTCGACCGTCTTGGACGAGTTCGCCGACCATCGGTGCCTTCCAACCCGCTTCCCCACGATCGAAGCCAGTGCGTCCCCCACGCCCAGCGCAAGAATACCCGTATACATCAGAATCCGCGACGGCCTAGATCGTCCTTGCTCAGCATGCGACACGAATAACCACCCCACTCACCCTTCAAGCCACACCGATCCCGCACATCCCGTCAACAGATAAAAATGACTCAAGATTGCAGTACCACGGTCCTTGTGGTCAAGAAACTCGTTCATGAACAGATGCACAACCGCGCCCAACGGATAAATGGCAAAGTATCGCACATATTCCGCAAAAATGAACAGAGCAAACGCAGAGCTGAACGACAAGTGTGCAAACGCCGGCTATTTCACCCGGTGCCACTCGTTAGCAACATGTATGACACAAGTAGGCGCCACTGACGTCAATGGCCACACTAGGCAAAAACATAACCACCGCCAGCCCATGGAAAAACTTCCGCCGAGCATTTACACTCAGCGTCGGAACGTGCTTGTCAGCAGCATCCAGCAAGTCCGTCGCCACCTGGGTCCCATTGGGCAGATTCGGAAGGCTCGGCAAGTTCGCAAACGCAAGTCCTAATCCCGCCGTGGGCGGTACGACGGGCGGGACAGACTCTGCGGATCTTTGTGTTTGTGTCGTCGGGGTTGAAAGGGTTCCATTGTCTCCCAAGTTGTTCGGAACGTTCCGCGCCTTGTACTTCCGAGTTCTAGACAGCTGTCGGTTCCATCCCGCAACACTTATACCACCCAGCAGTGCCCAGTAACCCAGCAGCAATGGCCGAGTCCACTTTTTCTTCCCTTGGAGGATCCAGACGACCACCCACAACCACGGGTCACGTCTGCCGAGGCACAACCACGTCCACGACCCAATGAGACCAGCTACAACCACGATTGTGCCAACATAGAATCCAACAGCGAGTGCTCGTCGATGCCTAGGCTTCTCATGGGGATACCTGAGCCGGCGCACAGGTCGTTGTGCTATATGGCGGGATAGCGCGAGCAGCGGGGAAAGTAGGAACCCAGTAAGTAACGATCCAGCGATCAGGGCAACCTGAAATATAAGAAGGGGGGTTGGGAGGCGGTATGTCTTGATAAAAGGCGTTCTTTTCGGCCATAACTTGAACAAAATTGATCAATAGACATCATTAACCCTCCGCTCGTTCACTTACCCGTGCTCTCGTGAGGTTGAGTAGCTCCGTTCCTAAAGACAATCCACCAAAACATACAAGCGCGAGTTCACCGAGGGTGAAACTTCCATGAGCCAATCGTAAAGCGACGTATAGGCAGAATTGGAAGAACACAGAGCCTACAATGATATCGAAATCGCTAAGGTCTAGCTTGGATGAGCTAGTTGATCCAGACAATCAAAAGGCACTCACTCTGCCATAAGTCTATGCCATTACATCCGAGCAAGTATCGGACGAATAGCGCGACCAGGGTGAGAACATATGAGTATGTCCAATAGGTCCATGTCCTGCGTGCTTCGCTGCGTGGTACAGAGCCACGCTCACCCTCAGGCACATTCCGTCCCTTGCGGTATCTTGCCTCGTACCACGACGAAGAAAAGATCTGGGCCAGGAGAATGAATGAACAGAGTGTTGCGTAATCGACTAGGCTGCGCCTAGACAGTGTCAAAGCATCCAGAGCGGACAACGGCGCATGTGCTTCTAGAACACGAGGAGCTTCTATAAGCCAATCAGGCGGTAGCAAAGTGGGGTTAGGTAGTGCAGCTTGGCGGAGCGAGGAGCACAGCAAGGCAACCGAGATTAGGGGCGCAAATGACAGCCCTGTCAGTACTCCGTCGTTCGGGCAGTCCCTAAATCACATGAACATATGGACGGATACTTGCAGCAAGGACACACCTGAAATTCTTCGGTACACTCATCCATACAAACCCAAAATGTGCTTTATTTTGTGACAGGCGCAGACTACCGCAACGCCTGTTTTCTCGAGACTCTATGCGCGGAGATGGCGCGCGAACATCGTCCACATCAGAAGCAGATGGTGTCGACACCTTCTTGACGAAAGAAGAGTGGCTCCAAATGACATAAATAACGCAGGTAACTACGAGTATGTCTATTTCTGCAAAGAAAATATGCATATAGGTTGCTTATCGTCGTGGAAGTCTTACCTGGCGACACTGAAAGGCCGGGTGTGTCCAAAGGCCATGTGGCCAAAGCCAGTTTTCGGTTGGCGTAGAGCAAAGACCCAAGGAGTAAAATGGATTCCGCCAGACTTCGAGCGTCGGCAGTGAACGTCCAAGATAGGCCATTGAATGGTATTGGGGTGGTAACAGAAATCTCACCAGGAAGGAGAGCACACGATGTGGGCACGGCTCGATTACGAGCATGCGACACAGAGGTACTGGTCGGTTGATGAGGGCTCTGGCCTGAACTGTTCGCTGTACGAATGTGCGGCGACCGCGACCGCGCGAATGACTGCCCACAACCCGAGGTTACATTCGCCCTTTGCTCTGGGACATGCTCTGCAAGCGCAGGGCTCGACGTACGCCGCGAAGGCGACATTTGCTGCTTTTTCCTCCGCACCGTGTCTCGCACATCTTGGCGTAGACTCTTCAAGGATGTACGACGACCACGGTCGATGTGCTGTGCGTCATCTGTGTCTTCGCCGGCCGTGTCCGAGTCCGAGTCATCACTATGTTTCCGTGTCAGCCTAATAAGTCATGGAAGGGGTGGACATACCTCGACGACCCGGCATGGTACGTGGAACTCAGATCAACACTGCTGCCATCCCGTGGTGCTACATCTACACTGAACGAGCTCAGACGCCGTTTAGAAGACCGGATATTAAGGAATGGCCTCCTTGCTGAATCTGCACGCCCAGAAGCATTCTTGGCGGATGGAGGTGATGGAGAGGAGGCTGAGCGAGGCAGTTTGGCAGATTTCGACGTCGTGTAGTAAGCTTGGTCTCGGTCGAGCCTCGATTTCAAAAAGCGGTGTCAGTCAGCACCTATATAAGTCGGCCGGTGGACGGAGCCATAACAGGCAAAGCCAACCCGGGACGCGTATTTAAATGCGACGCGTACGACGCCTTCACGTCTTGTTCTCGTTTTCACCAGATGGTGGATGATACGCCTGTCGTTTACCTCGCAGACGTGGAAGGCGGCGAGTCATCGTCATGCGACGCGTCAACGACGCCCAACGCTTCCCAGGGCAAATCCAAGCCGTCTGGGATAGCTTCAAGTTCAAACTCCTCGAAGCGACAACGTACACTCATGGATATGTTCACTGTTCCGAGGAGCTCCCAGTCAGGAAAGGATGGACAGCCAGAAGCAAAGAAAGTGAAGTTGGATGTCTCGAGCTCCTCGCCAAGTACTGCCAAGGCAAAACTGGCAGGCTCTTCTAATCTCCAACGTTTGAACTTTATCCCATTCTCCTTAAGCGAGTTTATGGAGTCGATACCAGAAGATCAGAAGCACCTGCTCAAGCTTGAATGCGAATGCATGGGTAAAAGCTGGTGAGCACAATAAATCACTTTTCCTGTCCTAAAATTCAGCCACCGGCGCCACTCCAGGCTCAAGGTTCTCAAGGACGAGATCAAGAAACCATACTTTATATCTCTGAAAAAGTTTCTGTGGGAAGAGGGTGTGAGAGGTCCAGACGACGACGTGAAAGGCCTCAAGATTTATCCAGCTCGTGAGCTCGTCGTGCTGATCTCCTACGACGTTGGATGATGATTCATGTTCATTGCTGCGCTACAGCTCGGACTATCTATTCTTGGTCGAATACGCCGTTAGGCAAGGTCAAGGTTGTCATCGTCGGTCAGGATCCCTACCACGGTCCCAATCAGGCGCATGGTGAGGCGCTAGTGCACCGTTGTCCCAGGACTGATTAAGCACGGCTGGGTAGGACTATGTTTTTCAGTCCCCAAGGGCGTCGCCATACCGCCGTCCTTACGAAACGTGAGCCATAGTCGACACACAAATAACGGCGCAACTCAGGGGGAATCGTAGATATATGCAGAGATCAAGGCAGAATACCCCGGATTCAAACCTCCCCAACACGGGTAAGCATCTGATAAGATGATGCTATCTGCGATGTAACTGGCAGTGTCGGTGCATCTAGAAACCTATCCACCTGGGCCGAGAATGGTGTCCTCATGCTGAACACGTGTCTGACTGTCAAGGCAAACCAAGCTGGTTCGCACGCCGGAAGGGGTTGGGAGGAATTCACGGATAAGGTCGTGGACGTGGTTGACAAGTACGGGGGTGCGAACCTGGGCGGCCGCAGCGACCCCGGAGCTCACGGAATCGGACGTGGTGTCGTATTCCTGGCTTGGGGGGCATGGGCGGGAAAAAGGGTTGCGAAATTGAACAAGGTGGGCGTTTTTTTCTTACGCTCTGCGTATCCAGGCCTGATGATGGTCAGACCAAGCATCTGATCCTGAGCAGCGCGGTATGTATTTGGCGTATGGTTACTCCACCATTCTGCAATTACCGGTTTGGAGTAGCATCCCTCCCCGTTTAGCGCTCACAAAGGATTCATGGGCAACGGGCATTTTAAGGCTGCCAACGATTGGCTAGAGAAGAAATACGGCGCCGAGGGCAAGGTGAATTGGTGTCAACTGGACGATGGGGCGTAACTGCTGCCCCACGATACCCCCATTTGTTGTTGATACCTACGTGTACATGAAACCATGTGACCCGTCCACGCTGCCACGGTTCGTTGGGCTGCGGGCAGGTGTCGCGCTCGTCATAGTGTCCTTGGACAGCGGATCGGAGATCTTGGTGGTGAATAAACGATATTGAAATGCGCAAACCAACGAGCAGGTGAACAAATACGAGGGCGATCTGACATGTGGCCTCCGCCTGGCCTTGGATACGCCACTCGAGGAACAGGCCGACTGACGGCAGGAACGGGTAGCGCCACCGAAAGTGGCTGTGCTAACCGCTACACCTTAAAAACTTTTTTGTTATTACTGACTGTAGCATAAGCCCGATGTAGTCAACAGAATGAAAAGAAGAAAAGAAAAAAGGTGGCGAGGTCGAACGAGCCGAATCATTAATAGAAGTCGTACGAGTAAATAATGTTGAGAGTACACCTACTATAAAGCGGGACCATACAGCCGTGGAGGCGCTTTCACAAACGATAGTGATACAAAAAGTCTTGATCACGCGTCGTCGACGTGATTTGAAAATACGGGAATGTCCGGACAAGGGAGGATGAGGATCAAATCATAGCAAGGGGAAAACGAAACACAGGGGATAGGAACAGGGAGGCCGATGATCAAGGTAATGGATTGACGTGCTTCCCATGTGGGGTATAGTGAGATCGCACGTCATGGATCGCTGGAGGCGGAGAAGACGCTAGGCGGGAGACCTGGTGGGGCGGAGGACTAGGTAGATGAAGATCGCTGCCGAGAGAACGGAAAGCCTGGGGCTCCGTATGAGACCGACGCTGTTGGAACGGCATCGTCTGCTGCATGCTTGGGCGTTGGGCGCTGTGTGGCGGCTGTGAATGGACAGGAAGCTGAGGAGAATGTGAAGAGATAGGACTCTCCCCTGAAAAGGGAGGTTGTTGATAATGATACGAATAATGACTAGTCTCCCGCACGTCGCAAAGCAGGTAGTTCATGTCGTTATAGGCGCTCGTTATAGGTCTGTCTGCTGTATGCGCGTAGCTCGACTGTAGTGGATGGCTGGGAACGTTATTTGAGAGGAGGCTGCGGGGAGGCATGGGGGTAGAGAAGGTGAACTGCTGAGGGCTCTTTTGGGGGACGGTCGAAGGCGCGACTGGGCGCATGTTGTACGTGACGGAAGTGTTGGGAGGGATATGAGAGCCGGTCGACTGCTGGTCATTCATCATGAACCCTTCGTCCCAGTTGCCTCCATCGATAATGGGAGGGGTTCGCAGGCTCGTACCACCGATGACCGACGGTGATGTTGACTCGGATCTCCTTGGAGACGGGGACTCGCCTATCGGCGAGGAATCGCGGCTTTTGGGAGTGGACTGTGGTGCCGGGTTATCGAGGGTCTTTGGTTTATCTTTTCCTGTCGGACCTTTGCCGAGTGCTGGGCGGTTAGCGGGTGGGAGGTTCAAGGCTGCCCGCAGGCAATTGTTCTCCTCCTCCAGCTCGGACACACGCATCTCCAGAGCCTGAAATTGGCGGACGAAAGGTCGCACAATTGCAAATAGTGACAGATAAAGACCCCGCACCTGCAGATGTGCAGCTCTCCGTGCACGAAACGCTCGCTGCACGTCTCTTGCTCTGTTAGGAGGGAGATTGTCGTTTCGCTTGCGACCGCGCTTGGAAGACATGGGATTGAGAGATACGAAAGCGTGGAGGTGCAGGTAGGTCGATATGGGGTGCCCGAGAGAAGGAAGGAGGCCAAGGAAAGAGAATTCAAGAGAACATATAAAAGGGACCTTCCAAAGTGTTCATCGGACATGAATCTTTGTTTGTCAAGGATCACACTGTCCGCATAAATACGGGTTCGATCGGGGTCGGCTGCGGCCCAGACCGTTTTTGGATCTCCGCACGAAGTCGCCATGCCGCCGCCCGTTTCCCAGCCGGTCAGCGTGGCTCCTGTCGGAATCTCGATCCAGAAAAAAATTAAAAATCGAAAAATGTTTTCAAAGCGCGCGTGTGTGAAGCTGGAGAACTCTGATTCTGAATTCGGGCGAGGCCGACGGTCTCAGAAAATTTCCAGGTCGTCCTCGAGACCCTCTTCTAGATCTTTGCTGCTGCGACGCCCCCTCGTGTTCGTAGCACCAGCACCCTTTTGATTTCGGGGGGTTGATTGGTTTTCACGTGCCTTGCACGCCGCTCGCACCTGGACCTAGTGCAAGGCACGAATGCGGTGCGCAAAAGACGACACGATCATCGCTCTCATCACAGATCCATCATAGGACCCAACACGATCGCACTAATGGCACCTATCACGATAACCACACCGTCAGCGAGGACCGTCTACATATCTATGCCCGACCCGAAACCCGAGCTTCTTTTCTCGCCGCCGCCTTGTCCCTATCCCGCTTAGAAAACAGTCTGTGTCGCGGTGCCGCGTCTCGTGCGAGTTTCTTGTTCGCCGACTTGTTCTGCTCTACGTACGACATATGCTGGGCCCCGCTCAGTGAAGTAAGCGAACCTGTCGTCCGGTGAGCGCCTGGGATCTTCGCAACACCGAAATCCTTGGAAGTGATCGTCCCAGCGAGGTCACCTTCCGACGCATGTATGTCTGTTCCAAGTTCGGCCTCGCTTTCGTTGGCCAAGAGTACCGAAGAGATAAGCTCGATTTGCTCGTCCTTGGTTTTGTAAACCAATCCCTCCAACTCCTCCAGTCCGTCAAGATGCGTGATCACTTTGAACGCGTAACCCTGGTCGATCAGGAATTGCTGTCGTTTGGTGCTGTAAAACATTTCCTGGGTATCTTTCGACACGAGGGAGTAGAAGAACGCGTTGAATCCTTCGTCGTTACGTCGTTTCGCCCGAAGAATCCGACCTGTGCCTAGTTTATTCTGGCGACACCTGTCAGAGTAGTTAAATCCCGACCTAATCTTTGTGCCTCCTGTCGTCGCGATCCAAAGTGAGAGCTGATCTGAATGAGACAAGTGGCTTCTGGCAGATCAATTGACGTATCGCCGACCTGTTGGTGTCGACACATATGGAAGGTTTCGACATGTCATAAAGGTAGAATCCTACCTTGGATAGGAAAATCGTGTTTACGTTCGGATCGTGCTGGAACCATTGCAAAACTCGCATTCGCTCCACTTGGCCAGTGCCGCCGTGGATATACGGTTTCCCCAATTTTTTTGCGTAAGCCTGTAGTCAATGATATCCGGCGTGAGACCAAAGGTACCTCTCACAAATCGCGCCCCACCTCTAGCGCATATACATTGTCCGAGAACACGATAACCTTGTCCCCTCGCGATTCATGGAATTTGATCAAGAACTGACAAGCTTGGAATTTTTTGGGGTTCATGCAATATAGGAGCATCCGTTTACGCGATTGCTCTCGCAGGTACTCCCTATAGAACTCTGGCGTCATGGGGCACCAGACCTCAGCGCACTAAAACCGGTCAATAACCTACCATGCTCGTTTTTCTTAGATCACGAACCTGGACATTAGCTATGTGGCCTTTCGCAGCAAGATCCATCCAGTTGGCTTCGTAAAGTTTAGGCCCGATCATATAGTTAAGGTCCGCGATCTTATCGTCTTCTCTGACGAGTGTCGCTGCAAGATAATACTCATTTGTTCATGCAATGTTGATCGAGAGAAATAATCTACCTGTAAGACCGAGCTTTGAGTGTGCCTTGATAGTAGTCACGACACGCCGAAACATGGCCGCAGGAACGACATGAACCTCATCCAATAAGATGAATCCCCATTCCCTGGAGGTTAAAAATTCCATCATTTTCTTGGATTCATGAGACCGATTGTGCGTGTTTGCGACCATCGAATAAGTCGAGACCACAATACCACTTTCTCCGGCAAACTAATTTCGACGTCAACGGGCATAGCAGAGATCGAGGCAGTAGTAGGTCGTACCCGTTCCTTCTGATCTGCGGTAAAGATGGCGATCTGCCGATCTGTCACATTTGACCACTGCATGAACTGCTGTTTCCATTGCATAACTGAGACACTGCGGGTGAAATGTAAATTCGCTGCGGTGTGCCATCATGACACGCCGAACGTACGAAGATGTGCACAGCACGAGACAAGACTTCTTGATGGTACACGCAGCGGTGATACCTACAAGGGTCTTTCCTGCTCCGCATGGAAGCACAATTATTCCAGACCTAGCTCGACTATTTGAAGCTATCATGAGTAGCTTCCCGGAACCGTTTGACATCAAGTTTACCCATTTCCAAACATCTTGCTCAGGCTAGTCTCTTGATAAGGCCGAATCACTGTTGCGGGTTTAAGATCAATATCCAAATTCGCATTGATGGTGTCGTTTCGGAAATCGTATTCTTCGAGCATGGGATACTCCAGCTCATTGCAACGCTTCTTCACATCCTGCGAAAGCATGAAAGTAAACCACGAATGACAAAGGAAAAGAACTTGCATCGATTTTCGCATCATCTATTTCAAATGCGTGCACATTGTCATCATCCTCTTCGATGTCGTCTACCATAGTGTTCAGCGAACCGATGATACTCATGTTTCAAGACATACCGCCATCCACTCCAACTATCGATGTGAACAGGTCAGTGTCCGATGCAGATGTACTGGAGATTCCAGCCAATCCACTTGAAACTCCTTCGTCCTTCTTCTTCTCCACGGCCTTGGTTCCTGGGATGACAAGGTTACCCTTAACGGGTGCTTTCGAGGTGGTGAAAGTAGCAGCTCGAATACTGTTGTCGGTGTGCTGCGATACCACACGCGCCTCGCGGATAACCTTGTCTTTGAGCAGGAGTTGGAGAGTGTCCGGATGACTACTTTCCACGAAATACTTGTTGTGCTTAAGAACCAACTTTACTTTGCCATACGACAGAGTTCGTTCACGGATAAAGTTGATAATGGTCTCCGGCACAGGTACCTTGCGCAACTGTCGAACCAGGCAATCAATTCATCCTCAAAGAAACGTACCTTTGACAAGCGGTTGAGAACCTAATACTCGAGTTAGTAATCAGGTTAGAAAATGGATCAATTACCACGCGCTGACCTCTATGATATCCTCGGTCTGTAACCCCACTGACACTGCCGCGTACAGAGAATACGATGTGAGCTTATATTCGTGGATAAATGCCGGTCTGACGACATTGGGATGAACGTGTAATGTACAAATCAAGTGGCAATTCCTGCGCACCTGCTGACAGGTTCACTAATGGCTACGAGAAAATCCTGGGCTTGCTCTGCAATTGGAGAGAAAGCCTCGAGGATAATATGTCCATCCTCTGGGCTGATCCAAAGAGGACGGGAAGCATGATCGGGCTTTAAGTGTAACCACGAAAAGTCTTGAGCCATAAATATGTGTGACACGAGGGAGTCTTGCTGGCGACGGTGAGCATCCAAGGAACTCTCATCGTCGCCAAAGTTCGCCACACGCCGCGACTCTGCGAGTTTCCGTGTAAGGGCGCTGAAGTTGATGGTTGCCCCGCGAGGTACAATGGCAGAATCGGTGGCAGATTCACTAATAGCTTCTTCTTCCACGTCGACATAGTCACCGTCGTCTCCGCTGCGTCTTGGCCGCTTTGATGTCGACGTCGAGGCAGCCGGTTCTTACAAATAAGTTGAAGGACGCACGAAAGACAAGGTAAGGAGATTGTATTTACGTTCTGCTGCTCGTTTGGTAGCCATTTTCTCTGGGCACACCCGCGAGGTCGCTGGGGGTACAGTTCGAGGTCGTATTGTCAGTGGTTTGTCAGCAAGTGTCTGTTTTGAGCGGAGTCTACTTAATCAGGGAAGGCGAGCCTTCGGAGATTCATTTCCATCTTTCCTTCCGTCTTTTCGTCGTTCAAACGTTCATCTCCAACCTCTTGCTTTCAGTCGCAATGTGGAGACCTGCAACTCGCGAAGTCACCGGAACTAATGACGGTGAGCCTCGCTCTCATAGCAATTTTGGCCGTTATACTAACATGCTTCTCAGTTCCGCTTGGAACCCGCCGCCGTTTTGGGCCAGCACCGGTTGAGGAAATCAATCCCCCGCAGCTCGCACAACCCTCACCTTCAGCTTATCCCCGCCTTGCTCCTCAGGAACTGGAATCGAGAAAGGGCAGGGAGGAGACTCCCAATGGGTCTGCAGGTAAGTTCGGAGACATTAAATAGCGGCGCTTACATTGTCGTGTCTTCTTTCCTTGCTGCGCGGTGGGATTTTTCTTCCATTCCCTGCTTGATCAGCAAGGTCCACTTAATCACTTCCGCTTTAGCTACTAACTGATACTAACCTTGACACACTGCAATCTCTTATTTTCACACAGCTGATGCGAATGGATCCCGAAAGCGGCGTAGCCGCTGGGGCGAAGTCAAGGCTGAAATTCCTGGTCTGCCGACAGCGATCTCTGCAGCTGGTGTCTCACAGGCTCAGCTCGACAATTACGCGATTCACCTACGTCTCGAAGAAATTAACCGAAAGCTTAGGTTAAACGATTTTATCCCTCCTGAACGCGAACGGTAAGTAGATTTCCCATGTCATCATAGCCTGTCCCTATCCAAAATTGCAGGTCCCCTTCTCCTCCTCCTACTTACGATGGTCATGGACGTCGCACGAACACACGTGAAGTCCGTTATCGCAAGAAACTTGAAGACGAGCGTATCCGTCTCGTCGATCGTGCCATGAAAAACGACCCCAATTTTCGCCCACCTGTCGAATATCATCAGCAGAAGCGTTCCCAGCGTCCTTCGGAGAAAGTGTATATCCCTGTCAAAGAATTTCCAGAGATCAATTTCTTCGGACTTTTGGTAGGGCCTCGTGGCAACTCGTTGAAGAAGATGGAACGGGAGAGCGGTGCTAAGATCAGTATACGTGGCAAAGGCAGTGTTAAGGAGGGTAAAGCGCGACCAGATCAGTTCGCTGATGATGCTGAGGAAGATTTGCATTGCCTCGTCATCGCTGATTCTGAGGATAAGGTAGCAGCTTGTGTTAAAATGATTAACAAAGTGATCGAGACGGTGATTTTTTTTTCTAGTTTTCTGACCTCCTTTTACTAATGAGAGTTGTAGGCGGCCTCCACCCCTGAAGGACAAAACGATCACAAGCGTAACCAGCTCCGCGAGCTTGCCGCTTTAAATGGTACCCTTCGTGATGACGAAAATCAGATCTGCCAAAACTGCGGTGGCCTTGGTCACCGTAAATACGATTGCCCAGAGCAGCGCAACTTCACTGCTAATATCATCTGCCGCGTGTGTGGTAGCGCTGGTCACATGGCACGCGACTGTCAGGTTAACAAGGATCCGAACGCGCCGCCTCCCCCTCCCGGCCCACCAGGTGCTCTTTCCAAAGGAGGCTTCGACTCCGAGTACGCTAGCCTGATGGCTGAACTCGGGGAGGGAGGGAAGGGACCTGGTGGGGACGGCGGAAGAGGAGGTCCATGGGGCAGTACTGGAGCAGGTCACGATATCACAGCGGGTGGCTCTAATATTCCTCCGTGGCGTCGGCCAGAGATGTGGCAGTCGAACCAGCACCAAAATTCAGGGTATCGTCCACCCCAACCTTACGGTGCCGGCTATGGAGCCCAGTATGCTTCTGGACAATGGCCCCCAGGTGGTTACTCTTCGGGTACTTATGGCCAACAACCCGACTACTCCGCTAGCTATGCCCAGTACTATCAACAACAGTATGCTCAACAACAAATCAGCACCCCGACTCAATAGTTCGCGCACTCATCTCCTGGTAGTCCTTACAAGCCTGCCCACCGTCCTTTCGACTCTTCATCCTGATAACCCCAGGCATTCCTCACCGAACTCCGTCTAGCACCTCAAGAGCGTAGGGTCTGTACTCACCAGCTGACCACAGAAGTTCTTTAGGGACAATATGGAAAAATGTGATTATTGATTCATTGACAGTAGCTCTGTTTTAGCTAGCTCCAATCCCTACCATTCATGTCTGTCGGCGATCACAAGTCATTCGATCACTGTTGGTTCAGTTTTTTTTTCGCCCTTTCACTAGAGCTTTCCTTGCCTCTCTTTCGTTTCCTGCCGCTTGGATGTGCAACTTGAGCAACATCTGTACTGACAAGACATGATACGAAGAAGCCATTTGTTGCGTCATCCCCAGGTGAACAACGGATGAACGACGAAGCATACTCTGTTAAGCCAAATGATGGACGTGGTGGGAGGATAGTTTGTCACTCATACCTGGTGACTCCAATTCATCTGGCAGCCCTCGCCGGTGCCAGCTTGGCAGCACCTGTTCTGGAGGGGCAAGCTTAAACTTGCGTCCGCCAGCCTCCTCTGATCTCAATGCTTCGCACACAACATGCTCGTTTTCAATGGCATATACGCTGCATGTAGAGTAGACGATCTTCTGAACACGCGGGACTGGTGGAAGTTAGCTTGAGACCCTTCTGAGTGTAAAAGACCACATTCACAAACATTTCATGGCGTGTTTTATTACCATGAGTTGGAAGGTTGCAAGCCTGTTCAATCGTCCTTCCCTTTCTTTACTTTCTTCGTGTGCTACAGAGAACTCAGAGATGTACTGCAAGCGTTACTGAACTGCCCACCACTCTCAAGAAGATGGTCTAGCCTGTTGACAATGCCAGAACCGCTGCAGGACGGATCAAGCAAACTAGGACACGAGGTAAGCAAATGGACCATCGAGCACGACAGTAACCGACATGTGTGTGGTATCAGCGTACCGTGGATCTGTGGGATCGACGTCGAGAAAGTCAATGTTGATGGCTTCCACGTTCTTGCAAGAAACCTTGGCGAGCATAGTCTTGAGTGTAAAGAAGCGTTTCTTGTCTCTTTCAAAGGCATACAACTGCGCCATAAAAAACTGACTGAAGATATGACCAAGGGATATTACCTTTCCCTTGCCACCCATCAAAGCACTCAAGTGCGATGTTTTGTTTCCCGGAGCGGCCGTCGCATCGATAACAACAGCATGCTCACTGTTTGGGGGGGCAAGTACGATCGCCGGGAAACAAGAGGCCTTGTCTTGCAAGATAATTTTGCCCGTCTTGTAGGGGGTATCGTTGTGAAACTGCATCCGCGGATTGAAAAGCAACAGGTCGGGGACGTGGAGATCCTGGGCAAAAGATTTCCTGTGAATTGTGAGCAAAGACACGACGGGGGGAACGGTAAACAGACTCTGAAAAAAAAGGGTCCGACATTTGGAACCCTTCTTTTTGGTAGTGGCGAATAGCTTCCTTGGTCGTCCACAAAAGAGTGTTCACCCGGGCATAACGTGGCATGCAGGCTAGTCCGAGCTCACCGTTTCTTCGATAGTCGATGCATACACGGGGCACCCACCTGCTCTCTCGTCACCGGGGTGCGCCAATTCTTTATCGGATTTTACCCCGCGCTTCACCTTGATGCGCTGGAGCTCGCTCCGGAGCCGCGTTTTATGTCGCAGGATCGCTTGCTTTACCGGCCCGTCCCCTGCTTGTATGCCGCCAGACAGAAGGACATCATGAACGAGGACCAACGCCAAGTTTAACGAAGTGATTTTCCTTTCCTCACTGAGAAGGTTGGAAGCCGCAATCACGTCGCAAAGAACTGCCCTGTCTATTGCAAACAGCGTTTTCAACGGCCACGCACACACCTGGAGTCCAGGCTTACATTTTAGTGTCTCGATAACGAGGGCAGCGGTCCTAGCTCTATTTTTCGCCGGAAAAGTGGACAGTAAGCTCTTAATGGACCCTTGCTTTGCATCAAGACGATCGAGGATTTGGCAAGCTTCAAAGTAAAAGTTCATTGCACAAGGGTATTCTACAGGATACAGTGATGGGCATTAGCCTCTGCAAATGTATAGCGAGAAACAGGAGCTGTAGAGACGAGATTAGCGCCGACGTTTGGTGTAGAAGACTCAGATTGATCTCTCGTCAAATCCAGCGCAAAGCTGGTCGGACAATGTAGATAATACAGGCATCACGGCGTCGGCAATCGAGGATGTAGACTCACCAGAACATGGACGTGGTCGCCTGTTGCGGGCAAGAACAAAAAGTGTTTTTCGCCAAGTTGCTTCAAACTCCGTCTTGCCGAGACTCGACTTGCTAAAAACGCGTACTGGCCCGACATTCGTACACCCCTTCCCTCTCCCTGTCAACGACAGTAAGCGTCCACTTTCCATCGCGTTCGTTTTATCCCAACATTAACACCAGTGCCCGTTGAAATTGAGCTCTATGAGTTGCTAGGTGTCACTCCAAGCGCCTCCGAGAGTGAGTATAGCTCCATGTTAACGAAGCAAAACCCTCACTGTTTTCCCCAAGATGATATCAAAAAAGCGTATCGGAAAAAAGTGCGTAGTACCATCGATGTTGAACGATACGTGATTTGACAGCGTCCCAGGCAAAGGAACACCATCCTGTAAGTGTCCTTGGGTTTTTGTGACTAATGCCGAACCCGCCTATTCAATCAGGACAAGGTTGGTTTCCGGATTGAACTGGATACCGACCTGAGCTCACTTATTTACATAGAACCCCAACGACCCCGGAGCAGCCCAAAAATTCCAAGAAATGGCTGCTGCGTTCGTACTCTGTTCTTTCATCACGCTTTCGTCTTTCTAATCAGTGGCGGAAAACTAGCTACGAGATTCTGAGCGATCCGAACTCAAGAGAGATTTACGACAGAGAGGGTATGGATGGATTCACCGGGCCAGGCGGACGTAGTGGTGGTATGCCGCCTGATGCCGCGGACATGTTCGCACAGTTCTTTGGTGGAGGCGCGACATTCTTCGACTTTGCTGGAGGACCGGGCCCAAGTAGACGGAAAGGTGAAGATACCGAGATTCCCTATCAGGTCACGCTTGAAGATCTCTACATCGGCAAGTCGGTCAAGGTCAACATGGAAAAGGAGGTCATTTGTGGAACGTGCAATGGGTTAGTATTTTTAATGTGCACGAGGTTGCTCTTGTTCATGTCACATCCAGATCGGGGACGAAGGGGAATGCCAAACCCAAAGAGTGTACATTGTGCGAAGGGAAAGGGTGGACTTTCGCGCAAAGCCGCATTGCTCCGTCCAGGTTCGGGACGGCGCGTGTCAAGTGTTCCGAATGTAACGGCGAGGGGAGCAAAATTCGAGAAAAGGATCGGTGTGTGTCGTGATGGCTATGTGCAATGGGAACTCACAGAAATATAGGTGTAAAAAGTGTAAAGGTGAAAAAACTGTCAAGGAAAAGACGCGGCAAGAGATTTTCATCGAGAGGGGTATGCCGGATGGTCATCGTATTGTTCTAGCAGGTGCTGGTGACCAACAAGTGAGTCATTGCGAACCACTCGTGAGCAATAACTGACAGTCAGGTAAAGCCGGATATTCCACCTGGAGACGTAATCTTCCGCTTGAAGGCGTTGCAACACGATTCGTTTGAACGCTCCGGAAGTGACTTACTGGCAAATGTCAAGATTACACTATCCGAGGCACTTCTCGGCTTTTCTCGCGTCTTGATTACTCACCTGGACGGTCGGGGTGTCAGTGTCTCGAGTCCGCCCGGCAAGATCATTACGCCCGGTCAAACCATCAAACTGCGCGGTGAGGGCATGCCCACGCTGAAGAATCCCGATCACAAGGGTGACCTGTACATCGTTCTCGAGATTGAGATGCCAGACAAGGATTGGTTGAGAGGCGTTGACCAAGCAGTAGGTCGATCGTCGTTTTTCGGGGTCAGATTTTTGAAATTGAATGTGTAGGCGCTTGCAAGGCTCCTTCCTCCAAAGAAATTCGACATTGAACCTGCACCAGAGATTATCGACGTGGCAGCTTTCGAGGAAGCTGAGCTCGAGGACGTGCGTGCACGGTGTTTTCCGGCTAGTTCGGACTTCTTTGATGAAGGCTTTGCCTCGCAGTTCGGAGAAGGGGATGAAGATGATTGGGAGGACGGTGATGAAGATGATTACGATGACCATGGGATGGGTGGCGAGCCCGAGTGTAGGCATCAATGATTTTCTGATCACGGTATCTCATTTCAATGGCTCTCTCATTTCCTGCTACCATTGCCCATACCATAGCAAGCTTCACTACCTTTGACGTTATTTGCAGGTTTCACTTATATACATCACTAATACTACTCACGCTCACGCTCGTTCATGGTGGATTTCCGACTTTGCCGTTATTGTCAAAGGCCCGCGTGGTCTTTGACTGCATCGCCCAAGCTGTCCCGCCCAAAACGTGACCCAAGAAGAGTTGGTCTTAATGAAGGTGAACATGGAGAACTGCAGCATTGCGAGAACGTGAGTTACATCCCAGATTTCAACGCAGTGTCCGAGGCTGGTATACCAGCTGTGACCTCCGATGCCACCTGGTTGGACTGCAGCGCCACGTTCTTGGTACCGGGCTGCAATTGTTGTGAGAATTGGAACGGGTTGAGTTCACAGTAGGATGAGGTGTGCCGTGATCAAGTTTCTTTTCCCGGGATCTGAAGCGTTGTAATCAGCGAAATGAATATTCTCTGGACGGCAGTTGACCTGAATAACTGGACTCGTCTGCCGTGAGCAGGATTTTTGCGCCAACTGCCCGAGGATCCGACTCGAAATTATACCTGTGTGGCGAGAGGTGCACGCGTATCCACTCGTCTCTCACATTTCATCAAGCAATTTCCAGTGGGGGGGAGCACCTGGGTACTCGGGTGAGTGGGGTGGACGACCTATCTTGATAATCAGAATATGATCCACGCCAATCACTGCCTTACTGATTCTTGGATATCTGGATGATGGCCAAGGTACGCCCCTGCGGAGACTCTCGGGGTGAGTAATAGCCATGATGCTGACAGAGACTGGCAGAACCAATCTGCTTCCCAAAGAACGGGGCGTCACGCAGCGCGTCGGATGCGCAGTGAACCCCGATGAAGTTTCCTCCCGAGTTGAGATACTTTTGTAAGGCAGCCTTTCCTGTGTCGTCGAGGACTGTTCGTGCCGTCGGTACGTCTCGATGTGCAAATGTTCGGGTGTACTACGCACTTATTCCCGAGCTGTTCAAGAACAGGATCGCGTCGTAGTTTGCGAGCTTGTCGTCTGTGAAACGATGCTTGTCCTCGGTGAAATCAAACTCGACGTCGATCGAAGACGCCCTGTCCTTTAAAGCTTGGATGGACGGTTCTATGCTTTCATGTCTGTAGTCAGCTGTCGCGGAATAGACGAGGACACGGGGGGACATGGTACGTTGGGCAGTTAGCATTTAACAACCTAACACTACACTTGAACTAAGCTGCAGCGAGACCCTCGCACGGATCACGTTGGAGGCTAGTCGATGGTCTTTTCGTCTACAAAGTCGATCGCAGACTCGAGCCCTCTCACGAGCTTGCCCGCCCCACGCATAACCGCATTCTGACGCTTCGACCTCCAGGGCTCCCTTGCACGCACATGCCCCGCGGACTCGGCCGCATCAGACGCGCACGGCGAGGAAGACACTCTCAGGTTCGAACTCGAATGCGCGTGCCGGACGTTTCCCCTCGCTAAACGTTGCATGCCACCAGATATACTCACCGCGTGCGCGGCGGCCACGGACGTACCTACCAACGGATCCCTCCCTTGTTTGCCTGTGTCGCGGTCACGCCTTCTCGCCCCACCCAGCTCTGCGAGGAGCGTCGAGGAGCGTCGCCGTGCCGACGCTGTCATGCCGACGCTAACTGTGCTGACTGTCGTGCTTCCCGGCTTTTCCGGCGAATAACCTTGTTCTGGTGAGCGGTACCCGTGTCCACAACTCTCTTGAATCACATTACCAATGTTTAGGCACTGGGGTGGGCTAGTATCTTGTGACATCGACAACGAACTTGATCCAACTCTCGGCGAGCTAGACGGCGATACTTCGGAGAGAAGTGGCCAGGGTAGTGACCTGCTGACGGGAATGTACCGCCGTCTAGAAGACGCTGCAGACTTGCTCGTGTTTTCTTTCTGCTGCTTGACCCAACATTGGCGTTCCAAGTCTCTCATCCATCCCTCCCACTCCATCTCGCTGTCGTCGTCATTTTCATCGTCGGGTCCACAGTAAATGTCGGATGGATATGGAACGACAGTCTTGTACTGCATCTCCCGCGAAAAGGCTTGTCGACGCTGCCGAATATTCCCCGACGCACTTTCCCCTACACCGCTTTGCAACCCGACCACCGATGCCATGGCTTTACCCACATCTCCCATACCAGCCATGCGTGCATTTTCAACAGCGTTGACGCGCCATTCAGGATATGGAATCGTGTCGCATGAACCAAACGACGGCCCGACCGGTGACGCAACCGAGCTGTGCGCAACGGTGATGAAAGACGACGGCGGGACAAAGGACGACGATATCGGCCGAGAAGCTTGGCGGTGAAGGATGCGGAGAATGCTGGAGAACGCTGTATCTACTTTAATCGCATGTCCGTGTCATGACGATCGGGAGAGCTTACCATGATCATCGAGCATGTCGAGCACAATCCACTCACCCTGCTCCTTGAATGCTTCCTCAGGGTCTTCACAGCGGTTCTCTAATTCTGTTGTCTGTCTCACATAGAATGCAGAGTCCAGGCATGGATGGGGTTCCTGCTTGTCGATTCTCGACTCTTCCGAAATGGGAGAGGACGGGGAGGATGGGGGCAGGGAGACCACGCGAGCCAGAGAGACTGACCCAGATCGAAACTTGATGCAGACGACGCGAGGCTGGGTTACGATGGAAAACACGCGCTCGAGTGCGTCGGTGCCACGAAGCGCAGTCATTGTGCTCAATGGAAATTGCTGGAGCGGAGGGTTCGTCTGGGATGAAGTGATAAGTGATCAGTGAGTGGTGTACGAGAGCTAAGAACAACATACCACACGTTCCTTGCAAAGGTAAAGGATTCCCTGGTTGATGAAGAGGCAGCGAGCTTTCCAGTCTGCTTTTATCTTGCGTTTCTTTTCCGAGCGCGGTGGGCTCGACTTTGTGGAGAGCGTGTCCAGCCTGTGGGCCAGTCTGTCCATTGCAGTGCGCTCGTGATGTAGGTTAAAGTCGGGTGCCTCGAAGCGGCCAGACTTGTGGTTCCACACGGAACGGAGGACTCTGACCTTTGCTTGGAAGTATGGTTGTATGTATTCTGTGAGGATGTCGCGCTGGAGCGGGGCGACGAAGCCGACGGGGTGCATCTCGAGGAGCTCATAAGGACGGAGATTATACCAGGAGAGGGCGAATTCGTCTTCAAGGAGAGACCCGGTGGAAAAGGACAGGAGGGTGTACTGGTCGACGAGAGGGTGGGTGCGGGGCAGCGATGGCGGGGTGGGATTGGGGTAGATGATGTGTTTCGATGGGGAAAGAGGGAGATCTTGGTCTGAAATCTCGTCGTCTTCGCTGTAGCCGTCGTCTTGACTGTCGACCGATGATCTGGAGCGGACGCAGGATGCAAATACAATGGGGGACACCGAGCGGTGGGTGGGTGTGCCGTGCGACTGTACGAGGTTGCATTTGGAGAGGATCCAGAGCTTGAGCTGTTTTACCTTTGACTTGTCGTCGATGTGGGTGACGAGCCACTGGTCGTACGGAACTGGCTGGGTGAGTTAGGCGTAGCGAAGGGGAGGAGGAGGAGGAGAAGCGAGTACGTACCGAACCTGCACGCAATCGGGACCAACATCTTGCGACTTGTTCAGAGCCTGTGAACGGACACGACTTGCTACTACTAATGTCTCTGGTCAGCGATCCTGGGTCTGTCTCGAGCTCTTCCTCGCCGCCCTTCCCGCTCACCTCCTTCGCAGCTATCTCGTGCACGGTCTCCGTCTCTCGTACCTCCGCAACGTCGACGACCCCTACGGAGCGCGCATCATATCCCTCAGCTCCTCATACACCTCCAACCCTTACGTCCTCGCAGCCTCCCTCGCAGACCCAGTCCGCTGGCCAGAGCTCGAGTACCCCTCCAGCCCGCCCATATCCGATGACGAGCACGATGACAAGACACAGGGCCCCTCCCAACTCGACCCCCCCACCGGCATCAGACATCACCAGACCATCATGGGCAACCGTTCTGGCGCCCTGGGCATGCGCGTCACCGGTCGCCGCTCCTCCACCGCCAGGCGCGTATCTCAGACTGCCAGCAGGCTCAGCCTCACACACCCAGATCCCGACTCCCCTCATCAGCTCTCCCGCCCCAATCCAGTTCCCATCTCGGACACAGACGCTTCCCTCTTCGACGTCGCTAAGAAGGACGACCCTCCAGATTCACCCGCAAAGGAGGCCCAGTTCATCCCAAAGTTCAAAGGCGCCGCAGAGATGGAAGCCCGGAGAAAGTTGCGCATGCTCGCTCGCCGCGGCCATCCTTCAGTGAATCCCAAACTCGCTTCTGACAACAACAAGTATCTCAATCCCGAAATATCGTCCTCAGAGGACGGCGATGGCACTCTCGAAGACGACGATAATGACGACGAATTCGATCTCGTAGACCGTGGCGACGAAATGGACGAGGGCGACGAATTCGATCCGTATGTCCCTCTTCGTCCCCTGTGTCCTCGGATACCTCACAGCGCTACAGCGACTTCGCTGCGACACGCACCCCCGGTGATAGTGCCTCCGACATGGGCTCCATCTTGTCAGGACCAGCATCCGCCGTTTCCGCATCCAATCCCTCCGCGTTTGGCTCATCCTCACACGCACGTGCACGGTCTCGTCTCAGTCCAGTCACAGAGGCTCGTGCCATCGACGAGTCCCGTGACATTCAGTCCACATCCGAGCATGACGAGGGCATCTTCGAGATGGTCAACCCCCAACCCCCGCTTGCTCACGACACTGTTCCTTCGATCGTCAAGCAAGAAGGTCGCAAAAGGGGGCTTTCGATATCACAACCCATCCTCGACATACCTGACACGGACATCGACTTTTCGCGGAGTGCAGTTCTTCCTATGATATCAAAGGCCTCCGCCCTGTCAGCAATGCTTGCTTCCACTGGTGGTTCTGCTAACCCTTTCAACGAATTATATGGTGCCATTTCTGGGCGGGGAGAGTCTGCGTCAATGGACGTCAAGATATTTTTTCCTCATGCACGTGAGCCAAAGGGAAAAGCCTTGGTCCTCAACGTGCGACGAGATGCAACCGTCGAAGAAGTCATTGGGTTTGCATTGTGGAGTTATTGGGAGGAAGGCTGGCTTCCAAAGCTCAATGAAAGTGCGAGTCAAAATGATCCAAAGCTGTCTGGAATTGGGTGGATCATGCGAATCGCCGAGGACGATGGAGAGGTGGACGAAGACTTTCCCCGTGAGTCTGACGCCTATGTGCTGATCTAGTTCATCGAGAATCCTTCAGCTCCCGATCGTACTGGGAAAGTTACAAAATTCAATTTTGATGCATTTGCGATCTTGGCAGCAACTTCACTTCAGAGTCCGTCTACCTTATTCTACCTATCGAACAGTGCTAATTTGTTTTCCAGTTCAACACAACGAACAGCTGGAAAGCAAAATTCAGCGCAGACCTTCACGGATTATGGCTGCTCCCAAGAGAGCTGACGCAGCTCCTGCACCGAGTCTCGCTCCACCCTCTGTTCCGGGAGCGGGAACGAGCGCTCTCTTCGGCACAACCCCTATTTTGTCATCATCCCTTGGGCCGTCGTCAAGTCACGGTCCACCGATTTTCCTTCGGATACGTGTTGCGGATACCGCTGACGCGGTCCATATTTCTACCACGATACCTGTGTATGTATCTCATCCGCCGACTCGCTTTAGAATTTCACGCGCTATCCAGTTCGGCTGGAATGTACATGCAAGAAGCATTGGAACTCGTGTGCCGCAGGCGCAAGTTGGCAAATCCGAAAGACTACGCACTTATCCTCAATGACCTCAACATATTGATCTACCTGGACCGTACCGTAGCTTCCCTCGAAGGAAAACGTGAGCTTACTCTGGTCAAGAGGTCAATGCTACCTCAAATGGGCATCGAACCCGAAACTCGTGCTACGCGAACCACCGACCCAAACGGTCCGTAAAACTCGCTGCCCGCCGACAGCACCGCTGAACGTGTATGTATACTAGCATCTATATTCAAGAGGATCTCAGACGTGCCCGAGGCGCATCACGGTGGGGGAACGGACTATACTGCCGCATACAAAGTTGGTTTCCAGTCTCTTGCTTGGATATAGCATTCACACCTGCAAAAACGCAGCGGTACACTATATACCGGAAAATGCCCATGCTGGCTCGTCAGGAGCGCACACTAGCCATTGACGGCGTCTACGTTCATGTGAGTCCGGTCGATCGGGAGTGGACCGTTATCTCATCGTGCTTGGAATGACCACGAAGATCATGCCTTCCGCAAACAAGGCCAAGGCGGTTTTTGATAGTGGCAAGACGCTGTCGTTTCACATCAAGAGCGTCTTGGTTTGCCAACAATCGCAAAAGACATCGACGCTCTTCAAGATTGTCGTGCAGCGGGACAGCAGAAATAAACGATACGATTTCGAGGCAGACACTGCTAAGCTGGCGGGTACGATGCTATTCCATAGTGTCGTTTCACTGGATTAATCGTCTCGCGGCAGCTGAAATCGTCCAAGCGATCAAGTCGCTCAAATCCAGCCTGGATCGTTCCTCCACTGTCCATCGTTCCAGACGGAGCAGGCATGTCGGTTGATTATATAATCCACGTCGTGTAGCACTAGTTCTAGTTTTTGTTTTTCAAACCAAGTCTCAGCCCAAGTCTCAAATGCCTCTTCCTTACGACCTCTGCGCGCGCGTTCAAAACGCTTTTCGTGCCCGGCACCGGTACTTGGCCGTCGTGCACACCAAGCAAAACCTGGCCGTTCTCTCAATCCTTCTCCGCGCTGGATTTGTGAGCAACATCACCCGAGGAACCATCGCCTCCCCATCCCCTTCAGACTTTCAGCACGCCAGCGAACCGCAGCGTCGCATCTGGATAGAGCTCAAATACCGCGACGACCGACCCGTCCTCTCGCACATGAGACTTGTTAGTATGCCCAGTCGACGCGTCTTCATGGATCTCGGAGAGATCAGGCGGATTTGCAGTGGACGACGGGCGCAGACGGTCAAACCTCTGGGTCTGGGAGAGATCGCGGTGGTGAAGACGAAGAGCAAGGAACATGAATGGCTGGAGGCGCGGGAAGCACTCGCGCTGGGCTTGGAGGGGGAGGTCGTCTGTAGAGCGCGGTGACTGCTTTGGGTTTTCTCGTATGAATAAGCCTTCTCTGTTGGTCTTGTCCCGGTCTGACGACGTCTCGATTCCCAGCATGCTCCTGTTTTATTCTGTGCGACAATAAGATAATAGCAGCCTTGCCGCACGGTGACGGTAGACCAATGTCCCCTCGAGCTTTAATACCATACTCGACTCATTTCAGGCCATTATATCTAACGTTCTACTGAGTATTTGACGAGGCTCGGTACACTTACGTCCATGCCTCGTCGAGAAATCATGGGATCCCCCGCGATTGCTTCGCTCAACTGGATGTCTGTCGACAGACTGAACACTTTTGACTTCGCTTCATCTAGGCGAACCCACTCTAAGCCCTCGGCATCCACCAACCCAATTGTGATTGGAGGGTGTACAATGGCTTCCCTGCCTGGACAACGTTCATCGAATGTGAAAAAGCTGCGCGCTGGTCAATCCAGGGCTTCGAGTGCCATGGTCAATTCTCCACATCAGCTTCTAAAATCTAGACATTCCCTCCTTCCCGACATGGATCTCGGATTGTCCGCTCCGAAATGGCTTAACCATCGCTTCGTTCGAGTTGCATGAATCGTTGTTCATGAAGGCGCATTGCATTCTCGTCTGGATGGTTGCGATGGGGTACAGATTTTTTGTTTCGACAGATCTGTCTACTTCGCCTGGTATAGTCTTCTTTTCCAAACCCCATAGATCGCGTTTAAACATCCATACCACATGCAGTGAGACTCGATATATAAACCTAAAGAACTATATTTTGTGTGCGTGTAGGTCATCTGTATCAATAGTAGAAATAAACAAACGAAATGTTCCAGTCAATCTACCCAGATCCATGACTGGCCCATTGTAAAACTCTAAACGTGATCTCATTCACTCCTCGCTTCATTCTCGTCTTTTCCTCCGACTCTTCCGCGTGCATTTGCTACCTCAGCTTCCCAATTGACACGACGGACGCCAATCCAAATCCCCACACCGGAGGAATACACCAACGCAGCCGTCAGCCCTTCCCAAAGACCTCCGAGCGCATGTCCACGGACGAACGCAAGGTATAATCCCAGTGGGATACCAAGGACATAGTAAGCGGAGAGGTTGAGGACCGCGCCTGCAAACTAAGAGAAAAGGGTGGTGGGTGATAGGGACCCGACGATAATTCATCTGCATACCTGCTTTCCTCGCGCTCGGAATACGCCTGAAGTGACACTTGATGCCCCGTCAAAAACTTGGAATAGTGCAACGAGGGGTAAAATCGACGCCACGAGCGAGACGACCTCTGCCCGACAGCCAACATCAGATTCCGGGTCCTCTGCACGGACGGCAGGACGTACCAGGGTCACTGTTGAAGAGATAACTCCACTTGTGACGGAAGACGAGGAATATGGTACTGAGAAGAGCAAGTAGATTGAGACAAGAATTAGCTAGGCCTTGTACTCGGGTAACCAGATGGACGAACCTAAAAACACATCCAAGCGCGACAGCCATCACAACTGACGTTGCCGCGGCGACCCCTGCTCTTCTCGCATTTCCTTGGCCGAGGAGGTTTCCGATCCTGGTGTGCCACCGGAGAAATATGGAAAGGGACGGTGCATAGTGTAAGAACGACGAATTGAAGGTGCCTGTCAACAGAAAACCACGGAATGCTCACCGCACAGAAGTAGCAACGCTCATTGCAAATGGCGCCTGGTAAGTGGTTGATGATGAGAGTAACAACACGGACTGCGCCGCAAGCGCAACTGGTCCCAGTCTAGCGAACAAGCAAAGAAATCAGTTCCGAGTCGGCGAAGACATAACATAAACCATTTACTGGCTCGCAGCAACTAATAAGACCCTATCAGTGGACATTCTGAAGCCTGCAGAAGCACTCACGTCCAACTAGTTCCCAACTCCACCATTCGCTGGCGGTCTGACCCACTCCAGCGATGCCAAGCCTTGTCAGAAGACCCCATCCGTTCCAGATTTCACCCGTGACTGGGGTGAAAGATTCGCGAGTGATCGGTGACCATGCCGTGAGAGGGACATAATAGTAACCATAGCAGATAGAAGCTGCCGATACGAGGTTAAAGGAAAGAGCGGTGGCGAGCGGTGCGCCAGGGAATGAGAGCCCGAGAGGATAAACTATGGAGGTAATCTACACGAATGCAAGATGATCACGAACGTGATGGCCTACCAAATAACCAGTTTAAGAACGCGTTAATTGGCGCGACCACGAGTGTGATTCTCGTTGGAATGTCAAACAAGCCTTGAGACTGAAAATAGCGTCTGCACGCGTGGATCAGCCTTTGCGCCGATGTGGTAAGAGTTGAAATCGTACCTAGAGATGCAGTTGAAGGTGTATGCCGGAAGACCAAGGGATGCGCAACGGAGGTAAATCCCAGCAAGTCGTGCGACCTCGGGCTCTTGGTTAAGGGCGAGAAGTATGGGTTCTGCTCTAAGCCAAATGGCGAGTATTGGCTGTATGCGGTGAAACCAGGGAATTTGATATGTAGATAGGTAACTGGACATACGATAAGAATCATTCCTGTCAAGAGCACTATCACAAGCATCTGGTTAGTATTGCAGGTCGTGGACCAGTCGAGTGGGAGGAACCAACCCATCCTCTGAGTCCATAGGCCAACCATGTGGGGCTTATCCGAGGTCCAGGCGGGTGGAAGAAGAGTATCAAGAGTTGATGCGAAACCCTGGATGATGCTGTATCCGGTCACAGAAGCCGTCATTGAGCCCAGGGTGGCGGCTGCCAGAGCCAGTGTAGATATATGGCCTATGGATATAACGGAAGCGATGATAAATGAATATTCGAATAAATGAGTCCTTGGAATACATGAAGAATAAGTATGAAGATGGGGAAGAAAGGATCGAAGCAAGACATACCCGAAAACGGGGAGGGAATACGCGAGGAGTATGCGGAGTTCCTCCCGGAACATCCTGGAGGTGAGCGTCTGTTCTGTAGATGCAACGCTATTTACATCGTCGTCTGCCGATTCATGCAGCCTCGGAATCGGAGGCTGGGGCTGCAGAAGGGGTGTGCGTTCGGAAACGGAGAAGATCCCTGTATTGGGGCCAGCTGCAGCTGAGCCCACTTTTCGGATTGGGATGCCACGCGGTGAATCCGCGAGGGTGTCTGGGTGTGGTTGGTCCTGGACATTCAATGAAGATGCGCCATAATGGGAGAGGATAGCATAGTCTTCGCGGAGGGACTGTGGTGTACCAGAATGACTGAACGACATGACGAACGAACAGAAAAAAGCTGCAGGAAGGAAACCCGGAGCGGGGAGGATCCTGGTCTGCCTGGTCGTGCGAGCCGGACTACGGGTCTAATGGAGGCTGCAGCGTAGCTCCGACAGCGGGCCGAACTGTTAGGGACTTTGCCGCCGAGGGGCAAAACGTCGTCGACCTACCGGCGGTGATCACAACCACGACACCCATGCTGCGTCCGCCATCCAAAGGCAAAGCCAGCCTGGCACCAGCCCAAGACTACGACGACCTTTGCCCAACAATCACCTACCGCCATTTGCTTTCTCATAGCCTCGGCGTGAGAGACCCGCTACGAGTCGTTGCGCTTTGCGATAGCGACGCGTTTTACGCTGCTTGCGAACGGGTCAGGCTCGGCCTTGACCCCGGTGTACCGCTTGTCGTGCAACAATGGGAGAGTCTCATCGCTGTCAGCTATCCAGCTCGTACATTCGGCATATCGCGGATGGACAAGATCAAGGACGCGAAGGAGAAGTGTCCCGATCTAGTAGCCGTCCATGTCGCCACCTACAAGGAGGGCGAGAAGGAACCGGGATATTGGTCTAACGTCGACACGCGAACACACAAGGTATGCCCACGACAATTCTATAGGCTCGCCATCCATGCTTTCATCGGCCTCATGTTTATTTCCCAAAGGTTTCCCTCGACCTTTATCGGCGTGAAAGCAACAAGATCATCCAATCCTTCAAACAAGCTCTTCCAAGCGGAGAAATAGGTGAGACCAGCATGTACAACTCAGGTAGACACGCTCATTCATCAGCCGTGAAGAGAAGGCATCAATCGATGAAGCCTTCATAGACTTCACACGACCAGTTCGCGAGGTGCTTCTGAAGCTCTTCCCCTACCTCACACAAGTACCTCCTGATGCTCCCCAAGGCGTCGACAGCCCGTTGCCTCCACCTCCTCCCATCAGTTGGAATGGACTTGGCGAACTTATTCCCTTACATCCGGCCGAGAAAAACGACGATGGCGAGCTTCATTCCGCAAATGATGATGTGGCATGTACCTGGCATGACGTCGCATTATCGATAGCCGCGGAACTGATGGCCGGGATCAGAAAAGACGTGCACGACAGCCTTGGATATACCATGTCAGCCGTGGGTTCGCTCGGATACTTTATTTTGGTCACAGAATCATCTGCTCATTAGGGAATAGCCCGAAACAAGTTTCTCGCCAAAGTCAGTGCACTAATTTCCACCAGGCAACTATTCGTTGACATTCGCAGCTCACGGCTTCCTACAAGAAGCCAAATAGCCAGGTGATGCTCGATCCCCAGTTCGACATTTTTTTTCTGACATGTCCCGCAGAGCATCTTGCGCAACAGCGTTATTCCCACTTACCTCCGGCCCATCGGCTTTCAAAAGGTGTGCCGAAGATAATTTTGATCCGACCCCCATCTCAAGTTCTTCGAGATCCGGTTTCTAGGCGGCAAGCTCGGTGATGCCCTTGCAAAAGAATATGATGTCTCGACCGTTGGTGATCTTCTGTAGGCTCGTTGCTTGACATTTATCCGTCCTTCCTCAACTTTGCCCCATAGGGTAGTGCCTCTAGGTACTCGTAACGAACCATTGGATGAGCGTTTCAGATAACACAATGGGATTAGACGAAATGCAGAGAAAATTTGGTGACAACGCTTTGTGGGTATACGAGCTTTTGCGGTGCGTCATCAATGTAATCCCGTACTGAGGCAACGATCATTCAACGACGAACTTCCCTCCAGCGGTATTGACAGATCCGAAGGTTGGCCGCTTACCCTTGTTGTGTGCTATTAGACGCACTGAGTGATTTACCACCCTCGTTCCTTTACAGTAAAGGAGAAATCCGCGCTTTTCAAGAGCATGCTTGCATCAAAGAATCTCCCGACTCCTATCACAAAGGCTGCCGATGGACATCAGTGGCTTCGTGTCTTGGCCGCCGAACTCGGCCTCAGACTTACAGACGCCCGTGAAGAGATACCCACCTTATGGCCGAAAACTATTGTTCTGCATGTCCGCAAAGGTTTGTTTTTCTCGATGTGGATTACAACCTCTTGCCAACCAGACATAGGGTACGAACCCTCGAGGTCCAGGCAATCTGTGTTTCCTTTCACTCACGAAGTGACTGTTGATGTGATAGCGACCGCTGCCAACAAGTTATGGAACGAACTCACTAGGGACACGAAAAACCTTAACGTGACGGCAGTGCAACTTGCGTTCACTGGCATCGAGACTGCCGAGACTGGCCAACAGAGCATTGAAGGTTTCTTTAAGCCGAAGGAAACACCTCGGCATCTTGTTAAACGCGTCCGGTCCAGCAACGATGAAGCACCCGCTGAAACGGCAAGCGTCGTGACTGAAATACCTGAGTCTGCTTCCTCGACTTTCTTTGTCTGCGAACGTTGCAACAAAAGAATCGCTGTTTGTGCAAGTGCAATGCATCACCCTGAAGCAGATCCTGCCGCCGTGTTAGCTAAATCGCGCATGGAGCACGATGACTTTCACTTTGCACAAGACTTGGAGAGAGGCTCCGGGTCCATTTCCCAGTCACCTAGCCAACTCGGGTCGCATTCCAGGGAACATAAGCGGAAGAAAATTACGGAACCAAAAGGGATAGCTAAGTTCTTCACCAAGAAGCAGGGGTAACTTATATGGTCTAGAAAGTTTGTACAGTGCTGCCAGTCTGAACGAACATGTAGCCATGAGATAAAGGTTGTATCTTGATCAAACCCGGCCTTTAAGCACTCCCAGTATGTCTCTTATATAACTAAGAAGCGATAGCATCCAATTATTCAAATCCAAAGATCATCCTTGTTGCGTTTGTGTCAACTGCATGGTCTTGCATAAGAATCTACGCTTGGACAGCATTCAGGGGCTACGCAGTCTCAACTCGACTAACATACAGGCTTCAAATCCAAAGCTCTACCCACGCTGAACCTCTACATATTTCAGCTATGCCCCATCCACTCTCGTCTTGGGAAGCCGTGATCAAGTCTTCTACACTTGCCGCTGCAGACGCTTGTGTCCAACACAAGGTCTATAGTTTTTCCTCCACAGAAAATGGATTCAAAGAATGTGAGAATTGCTGCGTCTCCCCTGACTTCATATTTACGTTTTCTGGAGTCCTGACGACGCGGACGAATCAAATTCTCGACCATATCCTTCTCTTTCTTGTTCCGATGGGGATTTGGATGAGATGGCGCATGTTTGCAAAGATTGCTTACCCTCCGCAAATTCTAGAGCTGAGTGACGAAGCACAAGATATTGCCCGATCCCTGTTCCCCATCTCTACGCTGCATGCTCGCCCGGAGTCAACATGTGACCATGACTTCTGTCTGGTCACAGGAAACAGAATATACATATGATGAGCCACCCACCGGATGCGGAGTACCAAGAAGCGTACTCGCAGCTGGCAGCTAACCTGCTCGTCCCTGGGGTGATGTTGAGCGATCAAGCAGGTGTCGGAGGACTCCTTTATGCCCTCATGTCTGGCATCCTACTAGGACGTGCGGTCGAACATTTTGGCCCATGTCCCGCAACTGTTAAGCCCAAGGCCTCCCACTAACAAGCCCCCTACGCTAGTATTACTTGTACCCAATAAAATTGTCTGAGAACTTGACAATTCATACTTGTTCGAGCCAGGCTAGGTGGCGCACTGGCACGCGTGGGATTGCTACATACGTCTCAACACGACTATGGCCTTGTCGCACCTAACCACATATCTCAACAGGTCCACGAAATATCTTGCCGATGGCGCTGTCAAAAGCACGTCCAGTTTACCTCCCTGCGCCGAGTGATGGTTAACACGACCCACTGGCAGTCCTTCGCATGGAAGGCGCGAACCCCCCCAGCCGCGCACCCATCACCCTCCTGAGGTTACACACGCATGAAGACGTCAAGGAAATTGCAACCGGATGTGATGCAGACATTGGAGGGACGTCCACTCTCAATTTTGCATTGGACACATCTCCGGGACGAAACGAGGGCAGCGGTAGCACTGCAACCGCTCGTTTTTGGGGTGAGATGAACCTGGCGGTCCGTCCAGAGGTTCAAGGGAGGATTCGAGGCGGTTATGCAGGATTCAGGACAAAGGTATGCTTTCTATCCCCGGAGATCCTTGTTCGAGACTATGGATGTGTGATGGTTGACTGGCTTTTAATTGCGTTACCCAGGCACGACCCTCGTTGTTTGGAGAGATATGCGACGACGTGTCGAGCCATCAATATCTCGCACTGCGACTGCGCCTCGGGGGGGATATTCGGACGAGGAATTCGTATTATGTCAACTTGCAGACGGATGGGCCCGTGACGACCGACCTTTGGCAACACCGCCTGTATTTCAAACGGAATGATGGTGGTTGGGAGGACATTTTTGTTCGTTGGACGCCTTCTGTCGTGCTGCGAGACGGTGGCACGTTAATGATGATGCTGACGGATTGATGACAGATCCCTTTTAACAATTTCATTCTGACAAACACTGGCGAATTGGTTCAGCATCAGATCACCATGTTTCGCCAGCGCATTCGAACTGTTGGCATCTCCATGTTGGGAGGCAACAGCGGCGTGTCGGGGCCTTATGACCTCGGGATTCATTCAATAAGAGCTGTTAATGAAGAGGACCTGCCTGGACCATGTGAGGTACCCACCTCTGGACTGACAACTGTCTAATGACCAACCTGTGGCTAGTGCCCGAGAAAGACCTCGCTCAAAGGCGATGAGTAGTGACTGTGTTGGTTGATCGGACTGCTCCCATCTTGCTAGGCTAGCTATGTCAGTACACGATAAATATTTTCCATTGACATTCTGAAGGTGCATAGAGAAGCATAAGCTATATGTACGATCCTGCACAACTAGGAATTGAAGAGGATGAAGCGCAAACCTCTAATGAGGGTGATTGTCTGGAATCTACAAAATCCCAAGGGAAGAAAAGCAGGTTAGAAGTGGTAGTAGCTAGAACAACAATGGAAGAAAAGAGTGATTGCGATGGGTTTCCAGGTATCAGACGACCACACAACCACCGCAGCAGCTACCATGGTCACCCTCACCCGAGTCCTTGGCACCACCGTATACACCAGGTCCACCTGCGCTTGAATTAGCCATCACGGGCCGACCGGTCTGTTGCTCCTGCGTTTCATGTCAGGTGTGACGCGAGGTGTCAACTCAGCAAGAAATTAACCTTGTTGTATTTCCTGATCTCGCGCACGAGGTTGCTGAATGCCTCATCGACGTTAATGCGCTGCTTGGCCGAAGTTTCGATAAATTTGCAACCAAAGTGTTTAGCGAGGTCTCGTCCCTCTGGCAAGTCATCGTCAAGTAAAGACTTTTGCTGGTGGAGAGAAGGTGTCGACGCACCGTTCATGCCAACCTGGCGTTCAAATTCGAGGTCACACTTGTTGGCCACGACGATGACAGGGAAAGAGTCCTGGTCCTTGACGCGGAGGATCTGTTGGTGGAAAGTGCTGATTTCCTCAAACGAGTTACGCGACGTGATGGAGTAGACGAGGAGGAAGCCTTCGCCTGTGCGCATATACTGCTCACGCATGGCCCTAAGCAAGGTAGATGTCGGTGGTTAGATTTAAGAGACACAAACCGTCCCGGGTATACGTACCCGTATTCTTCTTGCCCGGCGGTGTCCAGAACGTCGAGCAGTGCGACCTCGTCGTCGATGACGCACTGCTTGCGGTATGAATCTGAGATTGCGGGAATGAGGAGCACGCTTGTGAAAGAAAAATGAGCGGGGTACCCTCGATGGTTGGGTCGTACTCGTCGACGAAGTGGCTTTGGATGAACTGAATCGTCAAGGCGGATTTCCCGACACCTGAGGATGTTGCTGAGGGGGTGACGGAGAGTGAGATAAGGATGCTCACCACCACCACCGACGACGACGAGCTTGTACTCTCTCAAGAATTGTGACTGAAAACGGGATCAAGAGCGGGTTGTGACAAGCGCGAATTGGCATACTTTGGACATGGCGGTAATGCAAAATGTGAGCGGAGGAGGAGAAAAAGGGAGAAGAGAAGAAGATAACGGGCAGGCTGGACGATGAGAAGGTCGCTCGCCGTGACTTGGTCTTAAAACCTCCAACGCCAAATAATGCCACACCAACTCGACTATCATGATCATGCACGCACAGCACCGTGACACCACACAGCCTGCTCTGTTCTAATCACGTCGTAGTAGTCACCCGGCGGGTAGAGCTGAGACTGCCCGCTGCTATGTGTTGCAAAGGACGGCTGAGAGGCCTTTTAATGACTACGCCACGATTCGAGCATCGTACGGCTCGAAATCTGGGACGACCGATACTTTGTGAACCACGGAGGCCCGCATGAGGTAATCAGCGTTGGCCCAGTATAAACAAGGGCTGGGGGATGTCCTCGAGCATTTCGCTTCAGGACGGCCACACTTTACAGGATGACCGAGCCCCGGCCCCTCTTTGCACACATACTCGCTCAAACCAGGCAAAATGTCGAGCTACTTGTCGCTCATAAGCAAATCTCAGAGGTGGATGGAGACGAGATCTTGTCAAGGCTCTCTGCGCGCGCTGAAAGACGATCGGAGCAGCCGTCGATCGTGTCGCTGACGCAAAGGACGCAGCGGTTGAACATGTCACCTGCACCGCCCAAAGTAGAGGCACGGGTGATCTGGGGCTGGTCTAGCGAGGTACGATGGCCGATTACATACGTCGTGTGGCTCATTGGCGTGACAGGGTCAGGATCCCAACGATCTGACGCTCGTCGAAGAGGAAATTATAGAGGTGATCTCGGAGACGAACGTAGACTGGTGGACGGGTCGCAATCGATCTGGCAAACTGGGCTTGTTCCCATCCAACCACGTCGAAAAGCTTGCGCCTCGCGGCTTGTCTCCGATCTTGGTCCCAGATCCACGAGATGCAGTGTCCAGAGGACCTGCAGAGCAGCGGTACTCTTCTCCTGGGGTGCCGCGTCCACCACCCCA
>JBBPJX010000051.1:0-34195 GCA_038088955.1 Neotropicomus parvogracilis
AATATTTCCGAGTCAGCGACGACGCCGATTCCCTATTATGTATGTCATTATAAGTGGTGTATCTGTACTAACTATTAGCCAGGTAGCGGTCAGCGCCAGCGCCGCCACGATGTGTGCTGGGCGACCACACGAGAGCCGTCAGCCAACTTCTACGATCTCATGGCTCCCACGGGGACTGCGCCACCGATTTGGCAACTGGAACAGTCGGCAGGACTAATTCGGATTGGGTTTTTGACCGGCAGTGCCATCAATCTTATACAGGCCTGGGATTTACATCCTTGGGTTTGGTTAGCAAACTCTCGCTCGTCGCATTCAGTTCGCTTCCTCACCGACGGGATGTACGTGTCTTCTGCTGAAGAGACAGTTGGGCCTCAAGCAGTCTTGTAGTCGTGTCGACATGGAAACAAAATGCCCACAAGGGGTGTGATAGCGACCGTCGATTATCTGCGACGGAATGTCAATTATTGGTCGTAATTCTGAACGAGTAAAACGCGCACATTATGACACATCTCGAGAAGCAAAAACTGGTCGGAGGGAGCCTGAGTCAACACAAGCTCGAGGGTGCTTAAAAGTCGTCTCTAGTGAGTGTACTTCCGTCATGGTCCATGGATTTTATGTGGATGTCGCGGTTGTGTCACAAACGCGCACGGAAACCGCATTCCTGCGGTCGCCGGTCACATTGACAGATTCGGCGAGGCGAGGCAGATACGTCGCAGAATCGGGCCAAATAATACGTTGCACGAACCATTTTGCAGCCCCATTCGGGCCATCTGCAGTGGATGCATGGCCAATATGAAATGTAGGGAAGCTCGTCTTTGACGGGGAACGAAACCATGATCACGTTTTGCTACCGGCCTCAGCGTACGCCTTCGCTTTCATACCGTGTTCGTTTTTCTCGGCGGATCAGCGAGATGAACTTGAACCATTCCTGTCCTTTCACGAGGTACTATATAATTTATCTCCGACGCCGTGAAGCGGTGCATCGCAGGGGAAGAACACTATTCATCGATCCATCGTGGTAAACACGAGGCGAAGAGGGTGCGGGTGAACAGATCGAGGTGTCGCCAAGTGAGAATTTCTGGTCGTTCACCTTGCGGGCTGTTGTCAATGTCGTGAAACAACCAGTGGAATTGGCCAAAATTGCGTGCTCCGGACTCGGAGCCTTGTCAACTTAATAGGATCTTAAAGTCGACCGTCAGTAGTCGAATCATAAGAATAACACGAGGTCAGTCACTACGATCGCCATCAGTCATGCGTCGCCTGGGTAGGGACTCGAGGGTCAATGAAAACATCTACACAAGGGTCTTCGGCTCTTGACCAATCCGAATCACGGGCAGACCAATACATTTCACACCCTTATACGGCACGACATTCCCAACCAACAGATAGTCTCGTCATTCAACGGCGGCAGCCACTGTATGCCAAAGGTAGCCGTGCACAGTGAAGGGTCATGAAGTTGATCGAATTTGTGCAAAGCACCACGTTGCAGCACAGCTGATCCGTAATGTAGAATTCGGGGGAGGCTTTGTCGAATGGGAAATGAGGTAGGAAGGTTGAAGGTGGCTGCATTGTCACCATAACATCGCAATGTAGAATCATGTAGCAATCGAGGGCAGGGAAAGCTGCGCTCAGCCACCCCGCCGACGGATTGTACTGACCAGTTGTACCCTTTTCCTTACCTATGGGAGAAAGTATAGTCAATGCGCGTGGCAAGAAGGTAACGGGTCTGTACATGCCGCATCAGCAAACCGTTTTCTCCACCTTTCGCTTCGGAGACGTGCTCTTTTGTCGCCTTTCTTCTCGTGCCGAACAGTCAATGAGATCTCTTTGGCCACATGATTTTGTCGCAGACGTGAATTGAGTTGGTAAAAAGCGCCCTGCAGATCTCCGTTTCGAACAGGGAGCCGTCTACCTGTGTCGAACGGTTGGGACAAAGCATTCTATGCATTGACGGGCTTACCTGTCCACGTGTCTGGAGGTGGAGGGAGTTTCAGGGTATCACTTTTGTTGGCCCACATGTCGCCGGGTGACTTGCTCTCCGATCCCTTGAAATCTAATGCTCTGCCTATCGCGTCCTTGAGACTGAAAACAGGCGGGCGGGAGGACTGGGAAGTATATCGAGCACTGCAGGAGAATATTGCAGCGTCCAACACAGTACAACTGCCTGGTAGTGAAGGAACGACACGTCGCATGATAGCCGGGCCAAGCTGACGCCTCCAGGACATTATTCTCTCCCGTCGGCGTACGAGTTGAAAAAGGTGCAGGCCAAATGCAGTTAGCCAACATCGGAACTAATTGATCGGGTATCGGATGTCCGACCATGTCTCTCGTCCTGCACGAGGAACTCGAGGTGGTCAAGTTCTTCGTGTGTCCGCCCCATCCTCACTCACTACAATTTCAGGTACTCGGGGCTATATACCCCTCAGAGTTGTCAAGTTCGTTCCAGATCGTTTTCCGCGGTTCGTTCGCTCAACACTCATGTAAAGTCATTTCGGACAGACAGATCGAGATCGATGTCGAACCAGACGACGTTGTAGACGCTGCAGAACCCTGTGAGGAAGCTGGTTAAATGTCTCGTTTGGAATCGACTTCATGTTAGGTTGTGGAAGCAAGTCAAGCTAAAACTAACCGTCATTTACACCGACGGATACCCAGATGCCCAGCCCGAGCTTCGCCTGGGGGTTGTTGACGGAGAGATAAGCGATTCAGAAAGTACTGCCCTTTTGAGTAGTCTTTCTGATGTGGTGCGTCAAGACTCTTGTTCCAAAGGCTGAGTATTTGAGTAGACTGCAGGGCGAAGAGAGCAAGGGCATGGCGATGACGTTCACATTGGTATCACATCTCAGAGAAAAACTGTCAGGTTTGGTGGAAAATCGCGTAAAAGCACGTATAGCAGAAGAACACGAAAAGGAACGTCTGGCGATTGAGGTGAGTGCCCTCTTGAACTGCGTGATTCGAGTATTGATGGCGCATCAGGCGGAGGAATCACGCACTCGCGGAACCCCAGTCACGATCGAGTCTTTCAAGGCTTGGAAAGCTAACTTTGACAAGGAAATGTCACGGAGAAAATTCCGAGATGAAGAAGAGAAGTTGCGTGGCCTCACACCGAGAGAGAGGGAAGAAATCAAGAAAATTGGAACACGCTTAACTGGTAGGGCAGCTCTTAAACCACCACCTTGCCCATCTGATGAACGCCATTGGCAGGTCGCCAACTGTTTGAAAGAAACAGGAACCTCGAGCACGAAGACGATAATCTCATGGAGGAGGGGACTATCTCGGTTGACTTCAGTCAATACGACCGCACCCAGGTGGTGGAAGAAGACAACGAGGATCGCGTGCACTTCAGTGACAGTGATTAAGAGTCATTCCTTTCACTACGATACAGCACAAGTAACACGGGAGTCATATGTTATTCCCAAAGTCTTGGCTTCTCAGTCAGGATCTATAGGCCTGCAATCATGCCAGCTTCCACATCAGCACCGACGATGATAAGCTCCTCACCAACCACCTTGCAACCAAGCCTCTCTAATCCTACCTCTGTCAAGAATCCATCTATCTCCTGAAGCTTCTTGATATTGTGTTTACGATGACAATTATCTTCTGCCGTGGCGCGTAGCCACTCGATCACTGGAGTGCATACCCACCGCCTAACTTGACCCCAGCCGTCTGCCGATTCAAACCATCCGAGGTGACCGCCACTTTGGGTTAGAACCATCACTACCCAATCACTCTTTTCTGCGTTCACTGGGACTTCTTGAACGACTGGGTCATCCGCAGCATTGATGGAGAGGAAGGGTATCCGTATGTTCCCGAGAACCTTGTGACTGGAGGCATATTCGTAGTAGTCGGATGCGGATGCAAAAGGCCAAGGAGGTGAGGATCCGCCCCCGATCCTGGTGAATACCTGATCAAACGTGTCGATAGTGGGCCGGCTCAATGAAGCAGTCAGAGTCGCGGCTTCAGCTATCGCAAGGCTGGGATCGCGGGTGAGCGAGGATATGTGCTTCCTGAGGACGTTCACTAAGTTTTGACCCATCCCCCTGGAGTAAACATGGCGTCCAATGTATGTGGAATTAAGCCTGATCATGACTGAGCGGAGGTCGGATCAAGAATCTAGGTGAACGCTTACTTTTGGACATTCGCCATCAAATTCCACGGCTGCAATTATGAAACGGATCGATTTCATCCTGAAAACTAGATGATGTCACTTACACATCCTAGGACACATGCTGACTGAAGGCGGCAGTGCTCTCCTTCCTCTGCAACGTAGCGAGTCATCACATTTGCTCCGAGGGAAAAAGAGAGCCCCAGTAGAGGAGCATCTGGAAATCGGTTAGACACATGGAAGACAGCCTGACGGACATCATCCGTATGTCCCGCAGAGTAAAGCTGGGGACTCGTGATGGGCACGCCAGCACCTACAAGCGGCCACTCTCTTTAGCACGTTTTTTACGGCGGCTCACGATACCACGCACATCCGCGGAAATTAACAACAACCGCACGATAGCCAAGACCGCCTTGTGAAACCGCCCGACAAGCGGGTGCCAGTATAGCTCTCACGTACGATTCATGCGAACCTGGAAGAACATTAATCGATGGATTACACGTACGACAAAGGGAACTGTACCTCCTGTCAGCCCGTGCATGACCACCACAACGGGTGTGTCAGACGGCATGACACTATCATCCACCGGAGTGAAGTCGAGTCCCCTAAGCAGCACGAGTTTTATCAAACGAGCGCGTCGGTATTATCACTGCTGAAGACTGACAGTGTTGCACCGTCCTTCAAACGAAGAAAGGTCCTGAACCCTTGAGCCGGGGCACGAGTTGGATACAAATGATCGCTCTCACCTCTTGTAATTTACCTCATCCGTTTGTGAGAAATCACCGAGGACGCAGTAGAGGGTCTGCATGTGGCCGCTGGTGACAAGTTAGTTCCCATCTTATAACCGAACATCAGACTACGAGACCTCGGAAGCCACCAAGCGGGGCGAAACTCGGAATGAAGGCTAGGACACCGTTTCTTCACAAATTCTTGAAGCGAGATGAATTCCTTCCCGAGCATTCCCCTGGCCTGGACGAGAGCCGGTGTGGGAGGATACCTAACTTGCGTGGTATGATCCTTGTACCAGGGTCCAAAGAGAAAACTCATGTCGGTACACTGGGAGATGTTGAACACAGGGTATTATTTTGATGTCTCGGAAGCGAACAACTTGACGACGCGGCATCATTACAGTAACATGTAGTAGTCACTAAATAGTGTAGACGAGTGATGGTCTGACGCTCAGCGTCACAGCGTCACAGTCACCCGCCACAAACCATCATGTCCCTGTACAAGACCCAGCGCTGCCGTGTAGGTATTCTCTCTATCCCTTGTACATCCGTCTGATATTCTGTCTTCAAGCACTTTGACGAGGCGGGCAATCCTGTCAAACCATACTGCTCGCAGGGCAACAAGTGTCGGTACGTAACTTATCTGCTGTCTAGCCGCGATGGCGTATCCACCTTGGGGTTATCCCCTGTCTAGGTTCATCCATCCGAACGATCATCAGTGGGCCAAGCTTAAGCGTAGGAATGACGACACCCCCTCTCCGCAGAATCGCGACGCTGCGAGATCAAAGGGGAAGAGTAAGCTTCAATTATCCCCCAGCAGTCCCCCTCCGCGTCAGCGTTCCTCGCCGTTGATACCCCAGACGGATTTATTTAAGCGCAAACAAAAGGATATACCCCGAGAACACGATCATCGGGGTTGGTCCGTTCGGCATGGTGATCGTAGGCGCGATTCTGATTCCTGGATTTATGCTCGAGATCGCAACGGCCTTTTCGAACCTGGATATTCCCTGAAGAGACCAAATGAAGAAGGTGACCCATACCCGAATCAGCGACCGAGGCTGTCTGAAAGAGTCAGTTAGCCAACATGTCATGTGTGCGGTCGAATCTAACATGTAGTCAGTCTGCGTCTGCCTCCGCGAATGGATACAGCAGTACTCGTTATGCAGCCGAGGCAGATAAAATCCCTTGCCCAGTCTCACACGTCTCGGAACGCGATCGCAAACCAGCGACAAAGGTTTCGGACGCTTTCCGTCGTCTCGCAAAGTCGGCATCTATCATCTTGTTGCTGAAGACAACTGATTTGTAGACCAGATTATGCTGCGAAATAGTTCAGGATACTTGCTTCCTGGATCGAGAGGAAGATAAGTTAAAAGCCTTTACCGGTCTCTCCTCAGAGCTTTCGAGAGCTGTCCCCGACGCCGCAATGGCGGTGACCCCCGCACTCGCCACCGTTATAACTGGTCATACTCGAACTCGGGAGCGACTAGAAAGTCACATGGAAGAGCTGGAGACACTATGGAAGACGCTGTTCTCCACGCTGGAAGGTGATATATCCAAAGTCATTGACTCACGTCTGGAGCAGGCGATGGCTCTTCTGGACAAGGAGAAGGACAATGCACTTCGAGTGATAACGCGTTCGCAGACACTCGTTGGCGATGGGCCGCACGACGGAACAACAGAGCCTCGTCAATGGCCAGGTCGTCGGGGAGAGAAGTCCACGGAGACTGTGTCGGAGCGGGGAACGATCTCTGTTAACGGCGGGCCAACCACAAACGAGTCATCTGAAGAAACGCGTCACCATGGACATTCTACTTCCCTGTCGCTGGTGCCGACACAAGAAGGGGACCTTGGGACGAGCCTAAGAATTGTGCTTGAAGACATGAAGGTGCAAATGGATAGGCAGACTAGGGCTATTGAGCTGTTAGCGCAGGAGAATCTCCAGGTTGGTTTGAGCTAGCTGGAGTAACATGCAGCTGATTGCTGTTACTCTCAGCTGAGATCTGCGACAGAACGTACTTCTCCACAGCTTGATTCCACCCCATCTTTCCTGAGAAGGCCAGCCATCCAGTGAAGTATAGCCTCCAAGGTGCCATTCAGCTAACGGTTGGCTGCGTCGTTCGAGTTCATGTAGTCGATAGCTCGGACTTAGTTTTTTCTTGTCGCGAGTGAACTTCAGTGGTTATGTGGGTGTCAGTCACGTGGGCCCAACGCGGTTTGAACGTTGCACCGTTGGCCCTCAGCTCGATCGAAGTGACCGTCCCAATCATCTAGTCTCGTCGCCCACAGCTCTCTCGCCGTCGTCCACGACACCAGGCAGTGGTTTCATTACTCCACCAGGCGCGTAACGACCCGTCGCAGTCGCCAGATAGACTACTTGTTACCGCCGTCGCGCAACGGCTGACTATGGAAGCAGGTGCAGGCGACTCTCTTCTTCGATCACCGCGCCCTTCTTGTCTTCCGCCACCGCAACTACCAGTCGAGTCCCAGGACACACAAGACCTAGATGAAAACGTTGATGACGAGTCCGAGAGTGTGAACGATGTTGCTCTTCTTCTTTCTCGTGGTGAATCGCCTGAGAACGATGACCTTCCGCCGGACGGTAAGTGACAAATATATTCGAGTATATTCCTCTTACCATCCGGCCGCCGTAGAACCTTCCACCCTACTCGCGAGTAGGATTATGCGAGCATACGACAACCCCTCACCACCCCCACGGGACCTTGCACATCCAGGTGTCAACTATGTACCCGGGAAGGATGGCCAATTCCCGCTACCCAGCGTATCTGTGCCTCCGAGTCCATTCCGTGATATAAACCTTTCGGAACACCTCAATCGGTTCTCAGGTCTCATATTTGACCCTCCAGGTGGCCCCCGAACGACGAATCTGGATGTCCGGGATGATATATCAGATTCTGGCACCACTCCCCCACATGACTTTATCTCATCTGATCCTTCCTTTGCATTGACCGCATCTGTGAAAAGTACCCCGCACGAGGATTTGGCATCCGCTGACTCAAATCCTTCATCGTCCACCCATTTTACACCCGATGGCACTTCCTCACGATCATCCCACCATGTATTTGAGCACGCTGACATTGTAAAAGACAGCGTGATTGATTCGCCTTCCCAGCCTATCGCTGGACTACATGGACAGTTGATAGCCATCACAAACTCTCATGAATCTAGCTCACCTCCAACACAGGCCGTTGGTTCCTCGTTCAATCTTCTCGTGCCTTCCACTTCGGAGAAGTGTCCGCGGGAACTTCTGCCACGCTCTGAACGACAGCAGAGTGAATCTTCACCTCCCTTACCCGGCGCAAAGCCGCCGCCACCGCCGCCATCAAATGGGAACAGTGGGGCTTTGCGAAGTGTCGGGATTATGGTTCCAGGCGAAGAAAAAAATTTGTCCGTGGACTACAGCATTAGAGCGACAGACCGGAAGGATGTGCCCGCGAGGCCGTATCTGTCTCCAGAACCAACTTCTTCGATCAAGCAAACAATCTCACCTGTCGAATCTATCAACATGAGATCCCCGTTGGCGACACCGTCCCGGACGCCAATGCCCCCCTTAACCTATCCTGATTTTTCTCAGACAACTGTTCAGCGACCAGTCATCGCTCCTACGCCTGTGCGATCGAACAGTACTCGGAGATTGAATTCCCCAGTCAAATTTTCGCTCGAAATACATGACATCCATCGTACTCCTGCGCAAAGAGTGCCCATCGAAACTACAGTTGGGCGTGGGACTCCTTTGGTACAGAGGACAGTCCAGCTGTCTACAGGGTCCGACCAATCTCGTCCTGGAGGAGCCCCGACGATAAGAGGCCTCGTCTTCACGCGACCAGCTCTTGATGACCCTGCCCGCAGCCCGGCAAAGCGGATACCTATGACGGTGTCGGTAGCCTCCCAGACAAAGGGTCATCAAACACAAAGCTCCCCTACACGACTCGGTTCCCGCGCCAGAAGTGTGTCTATAGAGCCACGCCCTTCTGAAACCATCCTTGCTCGCAGTCGGTCTGTCGACCACTGTGCAACGATCTCGGAACACGATAATCACGGGATGGAAGAATATATATTTCCGATGGTCCCTGTACTCGCTAGAGCCGGTATCAAGCTCCCTTATCCTCTTGTGTCAGGCGAGAAGCCGAGCAGCGATCTGCCGCCACCTATCCTCGAAGAACACGAGAATGTGGAGGTAGGAAATACCGGGACTGATGCTGCGCTAGGCACAGTGACGCAGGACAATAAGGCATCTCTACTGAGACAGGCTTCCACCAGCAGTCGTATTCCGCGAATTGATAACAAGCCGTATGCAAGACCTGTGAGAAATGGAAAGGCAGCGAGAACAACGACAGCCACCGCTACCCGCGCCCCTGTGAGTAGTCTGTTTAGGCCCCCGGGTTGCTGTCTAGTAATCTTTGATCGCAGAAAGCGTCTCAAATTGCTTGCAAGAAAAGTGGAACTGGGAATAGTAACGCGGACATGTCCTTCACAGAATCCGCGAATGGTCAACGTTTGGCGTCCCAGGGATCACTCAAACGAAAGCGGGGTGTAGATGCAACTGTTTCTCATCCAGTCACTGTCCACCGGGTTGTTTCAGGAATTCTTGGTCGAAAGTGCGCTCCAAAACCTGCGGAAGTCCCTTCCCAGGCCTACGGGCCTTCCACATCAACCCCATCAAAAGTTCCCCAACCACTCAAGTTTCGCAAGGTGGTAGATGGCATGTTGTCAGCACGATACGCTCCAGCAAAAGCAGATATCTCTCGAACAGGATTGTCAGACACCACTTCACTCTCCTCGCCCCCACTTTCAGAGCTCTCGTCGTCGTCAGGTGATGGATCCCCTAATGAAATACGTCCTCCCGCTGTACATCTTTCAGCTCGTCATAGCAGTGAAACCTCAGGTACCTCACGGACAGATGTCAGTGTGTCCGCGGCGGAGCCTAGCATACACGAGCTCTTTGCGTCGAATGGAGGTCCCCAACGCGACGAACCATCCAGTCGCCTACGAAGGACTTCTCGTACTCGCAAGCCAGCACAACAACAATATGTTCTTGACGTCTTTAATGGTAATACCTCTACACGGCCACCCCCGGCTCGCCGTAAACCACAGTTTCGTACGGAAGGTGATTATTTTATGGGTATGAGTGCTACTGCGCTGAAAGCGCTCACTACATCCAATACGACGAAGAACCAACAAACTGTGGCAGTACTGGCGACGGAGGTTATTCGGAAGGAAGGCCTAAGACCAGAAAGTCCGACAGTCAAGGCACGGACAATTATGCAGAAACAGCGGGATGAAAGAGACACACGTAGGAGAGAAAGAGCCCAGAAGAGAGCCCAGGTGTGCGGGGAGGGTTCGGGAGGCAAAGACACGGAAGGAGAGAGCCAACCAGATGAGCATGTGTCTCTCGGTGCTCGTGCAGATCACGATGAAAACGACTGTGTCATGCCTCAGAAACATCGCCGAGGTCCTGGGGAGGAGGAAGACTACGAGACTCCTGAGCGACCGGAACGCATCATCGAACCGCTGAGGCTCGAGGGAGCGTATAGAAAAGCCAAGCCAATGAAACAAGTCAAGTGGCATCAAGGGTTATCAACTGCCATCTATCTTGATGAGGTCGACTCCAGGCGGAAGTCTTTACCGAAGGATGTCATTGCAAGAAGTTGTTTAGCCGCTACATCGAAGGCAAGTGTCATAACGCAGCTCTCTACACATGCATTGACGTTCGCTCTCAGACCCTTGCTCTCGACTCTCTTGGAAACATTGTCGACGTGGACAGTCGGCCATCTCCCGAGCTTATTACGGAAAACATCACAGTGAAGAGGTATGTTTACGATAATGACATTGGCCCAGAGCCTATTCCCGCGAAGATGACGAGAGCGAAGAGTAAGAAGAGTAAAAGCTAATGTCGCTGGCCTCGGTCATCTCCGCTCATGATATCATTGCTGTATCCTTATCCATACACGTTTGCATCCTATTGAATCCCAGATAATTCTAGTTGCACACTGCCTCAGTGTTTGGGAGACCTGTAGTTCAGAATAGCAGTTGCTTGATTCACCGGAAGAACATAGACTTCAGCAAGGTTAACGTGAGGTGGCCGTGATGCTGCCCAGACAATTTCTTCTGCAATGTCTTCAGCAACCACTGGTGCAGTGATTAGTAGATGGTTGGGTGACGCTGGATATCGTCTTGAAACTCACGCGGCTGTAGGCCTTCGTAAACTTTGTCCGCTGCCGACTTGTCGCCTCTGAAGCGAATGACAGAGAATTCAGTCTCAACCATGCCTGCGATATCACGATTCAAGCCTGTCGAGTATCTGGTCGATGAATGGACGCAACATACCGGGCTGGATCTCGGTCACCCTGATAGGGGTATCAACGAGCTCTCTCAGCAATGCGCCAGTGAATGCTTTAACTGCATGCTTTGTTGCACAATAGATGCTACCCCCAGCATAAGGCTCTCTCCCAGCGATGGAACCGATGTTGATAATATGGCCCGCCTTCCTTGCCTTGAAGTCTGAAGGGCGATAAGGAAGAAGTCAGACTGAGCGGAAGGCACACCTTGGATGAACAACTGGGACAACGCAATGAGTCCGAAGACATTAGTAGCGAACATGTTCTCCATGTTTTCGAGGGAAAGGTCGCCAACGCGATCAACACCGACGACATAGCCTGCATTGTTGACTGTGAAAGGAATAACGAAATGGGCGGGTATACATCGTGTGGTGACGCCTACCGAGGACGTCGACATTACGGAGTTCATCCGGAATTTTTTCCAAAAACGAGGCGATCTGAGTTTTATCTGAAACATCAAGCACGATGGGGACGAAACTTCCGCCTTGTTGGACATCCGATGCCTTGTGCACGGTAGCGCATTGCTCTGCTACGCTCTGCAGGGGATCCGCTCGACGTGCAGTGAGAATGACATTCGCGCCACCCTATTCGATGTGTGTTTTAGAGTGGCCGACCATGATTTGGGGTAGGGGTAAGCTACCAACTTTAGCGAACAAGATCGCTGTGGCCTTTAAAGAAGTGATAGATGTATCTCCCTGGACATTTGGGTGATACTCACCTTTCCGATACCAGAACTTGCCCCAGTGATGAGGACAGTTTTTCCAAGTAGACGGGAGGTGTTGAACACGGACATCCAGGTGATGATCTGCTGGCATTCGACGCACTCTCGGGTATTTTACTGTAAGACTACTGTATCATGTGATCGAGTTTGCCCTGAGGGGACTCCAATTGTCATAGATTAGCAGACTCGAATGAGGCTTCCTCCGTACCACGAGATCAAGTTTACTAGTAGGCCACCTAATAACTCGAACAGATTGAGAGCGGCACGACGGTGCAATGGTACTGCCCATCAATACCATGGCCAGTGGCGAAGCTTCGACGCTCCTCCGGCGCAGATGGGACAATTTACTGGATTGGCTCGAGGGCCATGGTTTTCAAGCACAAAGTATCCCCGTGGAGTGCAGGGAAACGGCATATGGTTGAGTGACAAACAGTTCGACGTTTGTCAACCGTACTAGTTGACCCGGAACACACAGCCGGGAATGGACTCTTTGCCCGCGGTGATTGCACGGTAAGTACAACTCGCAATCTCGCTACCGCTGGCAAACTGCACAACTGGAAACAGCCAGGAAGTCTTATGTTTGAAGTTCCACCGAAAGTGCTGATGAACAAGATGACGCTGAAGCGACTGTATCCTCCCAACACGCGAGTGGACAAAGCATTGACTGCCGTACAGTTGATCTCGATGCACTTGTTCATATGGCGTCCGAAGGCTGATCAAGATAGCGCGGACCCCGCCTTTGGACCATACATATCGAACCTCCCTCGGGATTTCGACAGTCACCCTCTCACCTGGCTGGTTCTATCAAGGCTCGACGAAGCAGACAAGCTCCGGACGTCCCTGCTAGACAGTTTGCCACCGAGCGTGCTAGCAGCATTGCATCATGTACACACTCGGTTTTGGGATGACTGGTGCAACGTGCAGACTTTCCTTGTAAGCGCATGATGATCGATGATTTTACACGTCTACGATACAGTTCAGACTCATCGAAGGATAACAGAAGACGCCTTCCATGACACACATGGTACGAGTGCCGCCGAGTAGTTTCGAGAAACCGGGGGTGGTCGTGGACTTTTTGTGGGCTTGGCTCAATGGTAATCTCGCCACATCCCTGGTGAACCTGCAATTCTTTATTTCTGTAACAGTCAACACCCGGTGCATACACTACCGCCTGAAACATTCCATAGTGGATCCGGACAACTTGACCATGTGTCCCGTTCTCGATCTCGCCAACCACACTCTAGGTCTGGCGCATATGATCCCTGTCCCATCAAAGTCTGAGATTCGGAACGCTGCCCCCGTAAATCCGGTTGGCGATGGACTCAAATTCATCTCTTCAAACTACGTGAAAGTAGAAAAGGACGACGAAATTCTCTTAACTTATGGGTTGCACTCAAATAAAACGTTGTTCGTGGAATATGGGTTTGTAAACTTCGTACCCGGAAATGGACCACCTCCAAGTGGAGAAATTGATGTGCAAGACTTGGCCGAGAAGTATGTCTTGGCAGATGTGCGACTTGGTGAGGCCATAAGACTTGTACTTCTAACGGAGGGCTACTGGGGGTGAGTCGTTGTCTTTGCAGCGATGGATCATGATTGAAATCTTGGAAAAGAGATTGGACATTGCATTCGTCTCCAGATAATGCTCAACCATCCTGGCGCCTGATCACTGCATTACGTCTGTACCATCTTGTTGTAGCGGTTGGCTCTACGGACGAAAGCTCCGTTCAACCGTGGCGAGATGTAACCGCGGGAAAACGGCACCGTGTCTCTTGCGAGAACGAACAGTCCTGGAGGAAGACGGTTGTGCTTCTGTGCGACCTGGTCATCGAAAGAGCCGAGAAATCCATCGCATGCGATCCTGCGCAAAATAGGTACGAAGAGTGCGCTTGGGCTCGGTGGATGTCGGGAAACATTCAGTCGTTGTGGAGAGAAGAGCTGTTCGTCGCAGGGTCCGTGAAGGAGTGTATATTGAGAGGCGACGAGTTTTAAGACTGAAACTGTACTTGTATGTATGAAACAAGGGCGCGCTAGCGTGTTCGTGGGATGCACAGCCACTAGAGGAATTAGTCACCCAGGCGAGCGTTCCACCACTCGTTCGTCGCAACTTTCAACGACGGCTTCAAACTAGCCAAGCTTCAGGTTTGCTCCCTCTGTCCAGGATGGCGGTGGAACCTTTGTTTAGCACAAGGCCCCAACGCGCCTTTATCATCACAAGTACGTCCAGGACTTTTGCCGCTTTTTTAGCTCTCACGTATCACCATCGCACGTTTGCATTTGTTACAGTCGCAGTTCGTGAGTAAAGGAACCACCAAATTCCGTGGCCTACACAACGCTAATCTGTCTTTCAGAGGCCGTAGTAGTTATCGCGATGGTTGCGTCCACCTTCGGATTCGTGAGCTACGCAGTTCGGTTGGATGGGCTTAATGATCGAGGTTTCTATAGGTGCATGCACTCCTTGGTGACACTTTTGATATTGGCCCTCACAAGGTACTGCCGTACGAGCTACTATGCCGTCAAAATGCTAATTGTTCTCCAGACCTTGTCTTGTTATCTTGCTCTCTTCATTTTGGCCGAGTATTCACTGTTCCAAGTTCCACTTTTGGCCACTTGTTCACATCCTTTTACAGGTTGTTCGAACTTTTCATGGCCTACGATGCCTTGCGGTTGAGAAACATTATCCAACTATTGGGCATTATATGTACCGCTGTCGTCGGACTCTCAGGTCTCGTTAGTTGACGACATTTTCTAGTGTTCCACGGCGCTCTCATTGTCTTCTCTGCTCTTCAAGTCCATGAAACGAGAACAGCACTTGTTCCTTGCACATTGGCGCAATGTTCTGATAACGTTGAATGGCTATGGCGTAAGGTAGAACCCTTCCTGATAGTCGTACCCTGTGTCGTGGCTGCGTCATGGCTTTTCTTGATCTTCTGGATCAAGCAACTTTACGGAGAATTCGGGTGAGGTCGTTGTTCCTAACGGCGCACCCAAAATTCATTTCATTTAGATGGGTCATATTCCATGTCGTTGGGGCAAGCCCCAAACTGAAGTGTTTGTGATTTTATGTCGACAATCTGTTCTGCTTACTCACCACCCCATAGCGATGTACCAGTTCTACCAGGTTTTTATCTGTCTTCTCAAATTCGACTTTTTTTGTTTCGTCGGTGTCACAATGCAGGTATGCATCTCACTTGTTTTGACGTTTATCTCGTCGAGTCATTGATGCTATGCTGCTAGCTCCTCATCGTTGTCCTTGCGGCCAATTCTGCCGAGTTTGGACTCACTATCGCTGCCATTCCTGTGATCCTCAGCCTGATAGCCGGTTGTGCTTATGCTGTTCAGCGTGAGATCAAGTGGTACGACCTCTACATTTCAGTACCTATTCCAATAGTCAATTTGTCTCCAGGATGATGTCAATAGCGCTTGGATTGATGATACCATGCATGAGTTACTGTAAGGTTGTTTTCCACGTCTTCAGCCAGACAATTAATTATATGAACTTTCCTTCCCCGCTGCAGTCGGTAAGTTCACTTTCCGGTCATATCACCTTTCGGTCAACCCGCTTTGATTACAGTGTACAAGCTGGTGCGCTTTTATCTACCATCTTCCCAGGAGGAATATATCACCACGCGCGCAACCCTAACTGTCTTCAGTCAGTGGGCTCTTTATCCCTAGGGTGTCCTTTTCTGAATTGTTTTCCGCCAGCAATTGTCGCATTTTTACTTCTGTTGACCACCTTTTTGGTCGGTCTCAAGTGCTTTTACGACTTCGACAAGGGATTACACGACTCCAAGACTCACGGTCAGTTCTATAAGCCCGTCCGGCAGCAAGTTCCAGACGTATTTAAAATGGGTGATTAACTTTCCACTCCTTTCAGATATCGATGCGAAACAACGATACTTATCTTCGCCGACGACACCAGGGCAAATGGCCGAGCGGCATTCAGCATACTCGACTGGTACTCCGCTCCAGCCACAGATATCGATCGAATGATCTTTGAAGATTGACTATGGAAATGACTCACATCATGAACGTTTTGGTTATGGTTCATAAGAACTTGTGGCTGGCATTGCTCCGTTAGCGAGTCTTCCCTGATATATTTTGCGGATTTCCGTGTGTACCCATCTTTATTTAACGTACAGACGTTCTGCCTTGTTTAATTCTTCTTCCATACTCCCTTGAATCAATACCTCTTCGATTTCGTACGAAGTAAATATCATGAATTCGGGATCGTAACAGATCGATGACATCGTAACTACAGGACACTAACTGAGGGAATCAACGAGATGTCTCGCGGAGGGTCGAAGCTCGGGACGGCCTTCCCAGCACGACTTGAGTACCCTCCAAAGTGGATCGGCCCTACTGATCGATTCCGGTATGTTTGGGCGTTTGCCACCTATAACACACCTCACTACATCTCCAAACGAGTGCCCTTCAAAGGGAATCTTGCCAGATACAATCTTGTCATGGCGACATGATGAACATTGAACGTGACTTGGGAGAAAATCGGGCTTACCTCGTATATGATACAACCGAAGGAGTAGATGTCGGACTTGTCCGAGGCTTTGGCGCGTTCGCCTCCTCCCATAATTTCCGGGGCCATCCAGTGCACCGGGTGTACTGCAAGACCCACGCGCGTCGAATCTAAATATTTGCCCGAATCTGAGGAGTAGGATTGGCCAAAGTCGCTAAGACGTGCATGGCCAGCATCGTCGATCAACACGTTATCCTACTGGGTCTTAGAAACGGTGAAGCGGATGAGGTGGGATAATCCTTACCCCCTTGAGATCCCCGTGAATGATAGGCGGCTCGTGACAGTGGATATATTCTAAACCTTCTGCAAGGTCCCTACCCCATCTGCCTGCTAGGGAAGGCCAATCTTTGGCGTGGTATGCTCTCATGTGATTCTTGATGTTACCGTTTCTGAAGAACGGCGAAACTAGACTAACGTCAAAAGGGTCTTCCGCGATGACGCCAAGGAATGGAACGATGTTCTTGTGTTGTAAGGTTTTCCATAGAATAGCTTCACTGGCGAACATCTGGAAATTTAGATCTTAGCCTGCAATGTAAGCAATTCACTCGAGAAATTCCAGACCTCGAGACGCTTCCTCCGGGTGGTACGGTCACCACACGAAATCTTCTTGATTACAACCTCGCGGCCATTCATTATTGCCCTTGTTACAAAGCCGTTTGCACCAGGAACAAGATCTCGCCTGTTAGATATTGAAGGACGCGCGATCCACAGGTCATGCGGAAGGTATGCCGACTTCCTTGCCATACGATAGATGGAGGCACGTAGACGACGCACTACACTACTCTCCTGGGGCTGCATGAGGAACTAGAGATGAATCGATTAGCAATGTTTCGCTCAGAAGAGGGAGATCGCACCTTCCAGAGCAACTCGATGACTTGCTCGGATTCCTTTAAACCGTGTTCCTGGGTGGCAGGTTTGTTGGGCAGCTGATACAGATCCGGATTTTTGCCACAGTACAGAATGTGGCAGAGAAGGTCGCTATTATCCTCACTTATTAAGAATTTCTGAGAACGCAGGAACTTGTGCTGAGAGCATGTGTTCTACAGGAGGATACAAATCAGACTCCACCGAGTGGATGAAGAACATCTTACCTCCACCCAAAAGCTAAGAAGTTTATCTCTGATCAAGGAATGGTGTGTGAGTTGCTTCACACTGTCCCACCCTTTCCAAATATTGGCAACATCCACCAACAGATGCTGACGTCTGTTTGAAGAGCAAGTTGCCTAGCTTTGACCGCAAGGGAAAACACGCACCTCCCCTGACAACAATATACCAAATGTACATACGTGTGCATAAAAAAATGCTTGTTCAACGTCAGCCGGTGGTATACGTTCAGTATATTTGGAATTCTCACTCTATGAATACGGAGATACTTGACGAAGTTCAAGCACTGTTGCTTGGTTTCAACGTTTGGGAACTGTAAGCGCGAAATGGTATTAGTTAGCTTGCTATTGCTGTCTGCGTATATCTTTTCTATCATGCGATCGAAAGACACTAGAGAAAGGTCAGCTTTTGAATCAAGAACAGGACTAACAAAGGACGGACATATCTGACCGTGAGGTGCGGCGAGAGCATGGGAAGTAGTAGGTGGGTATGGAGCTGCACTCATCAATTGTGGTTGGCGGTGAACAGTGTTGGCGTAGAAAGGGTGCATGATGCAAATGTGGCGAGTATGATGGGGTTGAAGATGGTGCGCTGGGACGCTTAAGAGTCTGTCGCTTGACGCTCGTCGGCTGGAGAAATACAAAGACAATGAGCTTTACTCGAGGGGGAAAGCAAGGTCGATAGGGAACAATAAGACGGGTAGCGACGCTCGTTGTTTTCGTTGAGCATGGAAACGGCCAAGTTTCTCACCGTCAACGAAGACAAGGACGTCGATGAACGCAGGCGCCATGTTGGGCTGGCTCAGGCTGGACGGATTGTGGGTCGGTCATGGTCGCTGAGCTTGAAACACGTGATGTCACGTTCCTTACCCCCCACGATGGAGGACGGCTCGGAGATGTCGCAGCTGTTCCCCGGCGAGGACAACGTCGACCTGTACGCCGTCCTCACACTCGAGTCGGATGCATCCCAGGAAGACATCAGAAAGTCGTACAGGAAACTTGCCCTTTTGTGCCATCCAGACAAACACACCGCCTCACCTGAACACGAACGCGCACACGCGTTGAAGCGCTTCCAGCAGATAGGTTTCGCCTATACGGTTCTCAGCGACGAAAAGCGGCGCAAAGTGTACGATAGGACAGGTGCCACAGGCGAGGGTCTCATCGATTCTGGCGACGATGGCGGATGGGATGCATACTTCCAAGACCTCTTCGACCGCGTAACGCGTGGCAGACTCGATGAAATGAAGAAAGAATACCAAGGTAACCGCACGGTCCATGACTCTCCTCCTTGATCTCACGCCTTTCGACTTCAGGTTCTTCAGAAGAGGTCGAAGATCTCGTGGTCGCATACCGCGAAACTGAGGGATCCTTTGATGAAATCATGAAACGCATCCCTCACTCGACCGCAGACGACGAACCGCGATTTATCCACACACTATCCCAGCTCGTAGCCCAGGACAAGCTACCCGACCTACCTCTTTGGCAGTCCACTTCCGCGGACGAGAAAGCCAAACTCGTCCGAAAGAAACAGGCCGAAAAGGAGGCCAATGAAGCGGAAGAGCTCGCCAAGGAATTGGGAGTTTGGGACGAATTCTATGGGTCTGGCAAAGTGGGCGCCCGCAAAGGAAAAGGCAAGCAGAAGGACGATGCTGGTGACGAGGACGTTTCGACCTTGCAAGCCCTCATTCTGCAGAGGCAGAAAGCGAGAAACGGTTTTTTAGACAATCTGGCCGCCAAGTACTTGGACGCGGATGAGGAGCAGGCTTCGAGAAAGAATGCCGCAAAGGGTAAGAAGCGGAAAAAAGCCGTTGAACAAGCAGGTCCCGAAGACGTCGAGCCTCCGCAAAAACGACCACGGTCAGCCCTCCCTGAGATCGACGAAGAAGAGTTTCAAAGCATCCGCTCGAAGCTCACGTCAAGGAATGCGAAAGCACCCGGGCTAGAAAGGGGCAAACGGGGAACCCGAGCCAAGAAGGCGAAGTAACATCACCTTTTTCAATTGTACCATTCTTGTATTCCGTGTCACCTTGATTCGATCAGTAGAGGGGTCTTTGCGCGTATAATCATTATTGCTGTCTTTACACATATCTGAGAGAATCGATTCCCAAACTCCTTCGTGCTTGGACGATGGCAACTAGTTCCTTGATACATTCCTCCAGAATGACCACATTGTCCAACAAATGAGACAAGGTAATGTGGGTGGGTAAGCGTTGACCCTCGCGGCCGTCTAACTTCTCGACAGCCTTGACGTCCGTCCCTCCCCACGGGTTCTCGGTTGAGAATACGTCTTCCTCATCAGAACCCCATGTGGATGTTTGGATTGATGCCCACGAATCAGATGATTCAGAGGGGAATGGGGCGACAAATGGCTCAACGACGATGTCTCGCGTCTGCTGATAATGCACGACAAAGGGGCTCGATGCAACAACCTCGCCACTGTCTCGGGATAATGTTAGAGGATCCGCAGGTGTTTGTGTTTTCGATTTGTTCTTCTTCGGAGTGAGGAACGAAACTAACGACGATGCCGTCTTTGGTTTGGACTTCGGGCGTTGTATACTCGGGTCCAAGGAGATCGAGTATGACGCCGAGTTAGAAGGTGCGTTCAAAGGTCCTGAATCCACCGCAGGCTCAAGAACAAGTGTCAACGCATCTGTCAGGTTCTCCGAAAACAACAAGCCTTGTCGACGTTCGAGGAGGAACTTGTCAAAGTTGTCCACAAGTTGGCGGTACCTCTCCAGCTCGCCAACGAGGGCCTGCAAGATTGTGTGCACGATCGGGCGTGAGTTCTCATCTAGTCTTGTCGCGGGAAGAATGTTGGTTTCTGTGGCAAGCTTTTCATCAATCTCGAAATCGATAGAACGGTCATCTTGCAAGTCTTCTAATCGAACCTCTTCTGACATCGCATCGGGTTGCAGATTGTCGCCTATACTGCAGGTAAGCCACCCTGCAATAGACCTGTTTGGACAGATTGCCAGCTCTGCCAACACGCCTGTCAATGAAATGTTCGTCCCCGGGGAGTTGGAAAAGAAATTGCACAGTAAATCCAGGATGAGAGAAAGGATGGGGTCTTTGATGTTGAGTCGGTGCCTCTGTCTCGACCGAGATTCGAGGTCTTCGTCAGGAGTTATATGAAAGCAGGAGTGGCTTTGGATAGAGTTGAGAGCGTCGCGCAAGTAATGATCATGTCCCGTACTGAAGACGTCGTCGTCGTGTGATGGATCAATGCGCGACACAAGTGCAAGGTAAAGACCCATCTCGCGTTCATGGGTAGAATGCGTCGTTTCTGGCCGTAAATATATTGGAATGGATGACAAGGAAGTGACTGGTGGCCTAGGCTCAGCCTGCGCACCAGGATAAACAAATTCCTCTTCGTCGCTGTCTCCTCCAGATGACCTCGGAGTGACAGAAGGTATGACCATGGTGGGTTTCGGATAGCTCGTTGCACTTATATCAGGAATAACCAGGACAAATCCATCTATACAAGCACGACACCGTCGTGCGAGCATTGTCTGGAAAAGCTGGAGAGCTGCTGTTACAGTAGCCTGGTTCTGTGAGCGGAGGTTGGAAAGGATGAGATCTTTCAGGGTGAAACGAGCCATCGTGGTGAAGTATTCTGATTCTCGTCTCGACCCTGGGGCTTCCATTTCCAACAACAGCATGGCACTACTCTTGCGGTGGTGGAGCTTTGCCACCTTGCCCACGCCACTGCTGGCGCGAGACCGGGGTCGCACGTTACCACCAAGGTTGAGCATCCCGTGGCCACGGTGACGTGGCTTGCCAATGTCATCACTATCTTCGCTCATAAGGAAGCCAACAAGGAGGTCCAAGAGCTGGCCGTCTTCAAGGGTCCGTATCATGATGTCAATGTAGGACATGACCGCGACAGCGCTGCCGTCTAGATCTGAACACTCGAGGATAGAAGGGTATAGCACGTTTTCTAGGAATATTCTGCGTACGGCGTCGAGGATAGACTGCACGATAGAAGCACTAACGAGACTCGGCGCACCGAGCACGCCATCTGCGCGATCGCGAATTGTGTTTCGCCGAATGATGTCCTGGAGGAACTCAAGAAGCTTGAGGAAGTGATCTAGGCGTGCTTTAAAGTCAGAATTGGCAGACTCCTCAAGTCCAATGGCTCGATCTTTCTCTGCCTGAACCTCTGCGTCTTCTTTTTCCTTCTCGGTGGCAGGGCCGGTACTGCCAAGGACCATCATGCCGGCTGGACTAGTGTCTCGTGTTGTAGGAGAACGAATCGCGAGTTTGGAGGGCAGTAAGGAGTAGACAGCACCCAAACCCGCGCCAAGAACATCGGAGAAATCGCCGTCCACGATGTACTCTGCAAGAGCGAGCGCAGCATCTGTGATCGGATCTCCAACCAATTGCACAGAGCCCGTTCCATCCTGTCTGTGGGCAGGATCCCCTGGGGACATGGCTACATCCATGAGGAATATGAGACCAGCACGGGCGAAATCACCGATTTGGCCTTCTCGATGCACGAAACGCAGGAGATAGTTGAACAACAGGAATTCGTACTCCGGTTTTCGCGCGGCGGAAGTTACGGTAGCTTGTGAAGGGGTTGGGGAGGGGACAGGCTTTGAATCATTGTGATCAGAAATCGCCGGAATATCCTCGTCCTCCTCTTCTTCTTCACCCTCCTCCTCCTCCTCTACAGCGAACAGAGGCTCTGAACGGTACCAGTGTTTATCATGAAAGAATATCATGAGCAGTTCCCGATAGGTACGGATACGACTGCACAATATGCAAAGGAGATTGACCACTGCAGGGATGTGAACCATGAACCCTGCTGCCATATGCACAACTCACGGTCTAATTCATATTCAGAAGGCTGGCTTCGCACCGCATTCTTGGCAGCCCCCATGACTCTCGTGCGGCCATCCAATTGTTCCTGTAGGTCGTCTCCGACACAGCTGCGAAGGAGTCTGAGCACCGCTCTGTGGACGGCCGAGTGGACGAGAAATTGTTCGTCCATGAGGACAACCATGTTCTGTACAGCGCGGAGAACCTCTGCCTGTATTCCCGAGGGACGGTCGGACTCGCTAAGGCGCACGAGCGTTCCTAGCACATCTACATGAACGTTAGGGAAACTTCTCGGGTATACGACAACGCCCGACCGTTCTTTAAAAGGTACTCTAGACAGGCACCAGTGCCGCTTCAAGAGAGTTAGTGTGGAACGTGAGAGGGTAGTGCGTACAGACCCTTCCTCCGTGCGAGATGATTCCCATACGAGTGAATCTACCATCGACTGGAGACAGGCCGGTACATCAGTCGACGGGATCCCTCTCATGAGCTGTCGTTCGTCCGGGTGTTCAAGCGTGGTCTACGGGCTGAGTGAGTACGTCTGGGATGGCGAGTCGGGGGTGGACAGACCTTGATCAGGATCCACGACTGATTGAATTCAGCAGCGTGGTCGTGCGCTGGCTTGGGAGATGGCTGGCTGCCAGCTCTCAAAAACTTTGAAAAGTAGTCCATGTCCTTCAAGGACGAGACATCTGCACGATCATCTCATTTCTATGTATTCCACGTGACTCGCGCGCTATTACATTCGTATTCGTGCAGAGTACGCCCACCCGCCATTCATTCCCCTTCTCGAGCAAATGGCAGCCGTGTCTGCTTCATTTCGGTTCTGGATTTCAAGGCTATTGCGTGCCGAGGCAAGGATGGTAGCAACTCCTTTGGAAGTATGGGTGGCTTAAGTGATGTTATCGGTTTCAACGGTTTGTTGTGGATTCCCTCGACGTATGTTCCTTGCTGTCGTACGGTCTTGGACGGGAGAGAACGGGAAGCCCGTAGTTGTACGTCAGACTTCGGCCCCGGGAACTCGTGTGTTGGCTTGTCGTAGACATTTGTACTACTCTCTGCAAATACCGACCTTGCACTCCTCGCAAACGGGTTGCGTGATTTGACAGAAGCTTTGGCGCGCATTTTTGCCAACGCAAACTCGCTCTCGACCCTGGGTCGTTTACTTGCGAACTGGTGCACCATGTCAGCGACAGCATCAGAACTATGTTTGTGCAAGCGAGTGCGATCGACCTCCAGGGGATTGTTAAGTGCTTGACCTATCCAAGAAGCAATTGGCTGCCTCTGCCGCGGGCTTTCGACGTTATCCGAGGCACTCTGGCGGCAAGTCACCGTAACGGGGTTGGAAAATAAAGTATATTTGCAGGTGTCCAGAACCTTCCACGGGGGCGGTGATCGAGCAATGGCCAATGGGTCCAACTTACCGCCTTTGGAAAATTGTACCGCCTGTGCAGACACAGGGAAAATGTTCTTGGAATATTTCCGCGCAGGTGCGCTCACATAGAAGGACGCGACGTTGGAGACAAAGCCGGGGTGCGTGGGGGCCACAGGGACTGCAGTGGAGAATACGAATGGCTCGGAAGAAGGAAGCGGTTCACTCTTGGCTGGTTTGCGAAGAGGTGGAATAAAAACCACAGTGTCCTCTGCGGATGATATGGTCCGAATAGCTGAGCAAGATGTACCTGAGCTAGAGACATGCATGATCTTCTTCGTGGGAGATGGAAGATAGTTGATCTCGTCGATGTGTACGCGAAAAACCGACTGCGGCGGACAGGAGTAGAGCGATACGGGGTCTGAAGCAGAGAGCGCGACCTTTTCGAGGCCGCAAAGGGCCAAGGAGAGCGGGGCGGGGTGAAAGAGAGCATTGTTATCAGAGGGGCCGAAACCTAGCGAAGAGAAGCGTGCGTTGATGGCAGACGGGGTGCAACGAGTGAAGCGCAAGTCTGGAGGTGGTAAGTTGGGGTTCGTCGAGAAGAGTGGATGGAAACAAACCGATGGCAGAGAGAAGGGGGAACTTGTACAGAGCGGAGAGAACGTCGTTATCGATGTTTGCGCAGCCGTGGAGGCTAAGCAACCTAAGGCGCCAAGTGCCAGAACTGGGGAGTCCAGGAACAAGACCACGCGCGAGGTCGGTGAGGGCATGGGATGAGATGGGGCAACCACGGAGATCGAGAGCAAGGAGGCTGCAGAAAGAGCGAAGACCGGCTACGTCGTCGTCGCGAAGTTGGATGCAGTTCGGGAGCGAAATGAGGGTGATGAGGGAGAAGTTGGGTGAGTCTGGTATTTTCTGAAGAAGGGGCAGGACGGGATGGGAGAGGGGGAGGTCGTGGTCGTGGATATAGGGTGGGAGCGGGTGGACGAGCTGGGCGAGGGCTGCCCAGAGCCATGGGTCGCGCGCGTAAGGGAGCGCGTCGAGGAGGGCGGGGGTGGCGGGGATGCGGTGGGGGTGGGCACGATAAAGCTGGTCGGGGAAGCGGGCGAGGACGTGTATGCAGAAGAAGGCAAGGGGAGGGACGGGGAGGGGCATCGCGAGCTCACTGTGTGCGACGACGGAGAGCAAGTGTGACTTTATCGAGGGTCGCGTCACGGGTTCACACGCAAACCTTTTGGACCGACTCCTTCACCGCTGGCGCTGACTGTTTCTCGAACCGTTCCTTCTTCACCACCACCACCACCACCACCGACGCTCGTTTGACATGGCCGTCCCGCCAGGCCGTCCGTACCCGTACCCACAGCCTATTCGCCAGGACTACGACAACGACTCCGAGATCGTCTCACCGTACGGGAGCACCACAAGACTCGCTGGTAACCACAACAACTACTACGACCACAACCCATACAGCGGTCCGTCTCTCCCTCTCCTCACCCCTCCAACTCTTGCCCACCCACTAGCAGACTCCCCATCAGATCCTGGCCATGGCTCCCGTTCCTATGCCCCGTCCATCGTTTCTCAGGTCAGCCAACCCTTTGGCTCACCCTTTGCCGACCCCGGTCCGGCCGCACACCCCTACCCCGCTTGGTCGACTGACAAGCAAATACCAATCTCCATGGAAGAGATAGAGGACATCTTTCTCGACCTCACCCAAAAGTTTGGTTTCCAGCGCGACTCTATGCGCAACATGGTCCGTCCTTCCTTGCACCTCATCTCCGCACCTCACCTCTCCCTAGTTCGATTTCCTCATGCACCAGCTCGACTCGAGGGCCTCCCGCATGTCTCCAAACCAAGCCCTCCTCACCCTCCATGCAGACTATATCGGCGGACAACACGCAAACTATCGCAAGTGGTATTTCGCTGCTCAGCTTAATCTCGACGATGCTGTCGGTCAGTCCCAGAACCCCGGCCTCCAACGCCTCAGAAGCGTCAAGGGCGGTTCCGTCAAGACTCCAGGTTCAAAGCACCTCGATGGCGCCCTCAACCGTTGGCGCAACGCGATGAACAACATGAGCCAGTATGACCGTCTTCGTCAAATCGCCCTCTATCTTCTCTGTTGGGGCGAAGCTGGAAACATTCGCTTTGTCCCAGAATGCCTCTGCTTCATTTTCAAGTGTGCCGACGATTACTACCGCAGCTCAGAGTGTCAGAATTGCATAGAGCCTGTCCAAGAGGGTCTCTATCTCGAGACGATCATCAAACCTCTCTATAAATTCATGCGCGATCAAGGTTACGAGGTCGTCGATGGTAAATTTGTCCGTAGAGAAAGAGATCACGACCAGATCATTGGGTACGATGATATTAACCAGCTGTTTTGGTATCCAGAGGGTCTCGCTCGTATCATACTCGATAACAACGTGCGTCAGTTCATCCTCTCGTTCCTCACAAACTCATCTGTACGTAGACTCGCTTGGTCGACATATCTCCTACCAAACGCTACTTGAACCTTCGGCGCGTAGATTGGAACAGAGTCTTCTTCAAGACCTACTTTGAGAAACGCTCCACCGCACATTTACTCGTCAATTTCAACCGTGTCTGGATCCTCCATATATCATTTTACTGGTTCTACACGGCGTTTAACTCACCCAAAGTCTACGCACCACCTAATAAGCAGTTCCCATCTCCTGCTATGACTTGGTCCGCCACGGCCTTGGGCGGTGCCGTTGCCACTCTCATCATGATTTTCGCCACCCTCGCCGAATTCATGTACATTCCCACAACCTGGAACAACGCTTCGCACCTCACGACGCGTCTGATTTTCCTTCTTGTCATACTCGCGTTGACAGGAGGTCCAACGGTCTACATCGCTTTTGTCGAGAACCAACCATATCCTACCAATTCCCAGATACCGCTCATTGTAGGCATCGTGCAGTTCTTCATTTCCGTGGTTGCTGCCATCGCGTTTGGTCTCTTCCCATCTGGTCGAATGTTCGGGGACCGTGTTGCGGGCAAGTCACGCAAGTACATGGCATCGCAGACGTTCACTGCGTCGTACCCCGAACTTCCTCGTAGTGCTCGTACCGCCAGCATCTCGCTTTGGCTCCTCGTCTTTGGCTGCAAATTCACTGAGTCCTATTTCTTTCTCACGAGTTCCTTCAGTTCCCCCATTGCTGTCATGGCGCAGACGACCGTGCAAGGGTGCAATGATAAGTACTTTGGGCCGGCCTTATGCTCTCACCAAGTCGCCTTCACACTTGCGATCATGTACGTCATGGACCTCATCTTGTTCTTCCTTGATACGTATCTGTGGTACATCATCTGGCTCGTCGTCTTCTCCGTCGGCCGGTCCTTCTCCCTTGGACTTTCTATTTGGACGCCGTGGAAGGACGTCTACACTCGCATGCCCAAAAGGATCTATGCTAAGTTACTGGCCACTGGGGAGATGGAGATCAAGTATAAGCCCAAGGTTCTCGTCTCGCAAGTTTGGAACGCGATCATTATCTCCATGTACCGTGAGCATCTCTTGTCGATCGAACACGTCCAACGACTTCTTTACCACCAAGCTGACGGGCCGGATGGCCGTCGGTCGTTGCGTGCCCCGCCATTCTTTACCAACCAAAAGAGCTCGAACTACAAGGACACCTACTTCCCAGCTGATGGCGAAGCCGAGCGACGTATTTCGTTCCTTGCATCATCCCTTACCACTGCGCTTCCGGAGCCCCTCCCCGTCGATGCTATGCCCACGTTTACCGTCCTCGTCCCTCACTACTCGGAAAAAATCTTGCTGAGTCTCCGGGAAATCATCCGTGAAGAAGACCAGAACACTCGTGTCACGTTGCTCGAGTACTTGAAACAATTACATCCTGTTGAGTGGGACAACTTTGTCAAGGACACCAAGATTCTCGCCGAGGAGTCGGAGCAACCAGACGGCACTGCTACCATAAACGAAAAGACCAAAGCGGATGATCTGCCTTTCTATTGTATTGGTTTCAAGACGTCTTCGCCAGAGTATACCCTCCGTACCCGCATCTGGGCCTCGCTCCGTGCTCAGACGCTCTACCGTACTGTTTCAGGTATGATGAATTACTCCAAGGCCATCAAGCTTCTCTACCGCGTGGAAAACCCTGACAACGTATCCTTGTTTGGAGGGAATACCGAGAAACTTGAACGAGAACTAGAGAGGATGTCTCGACGCAAGTTCAAATTCATTATTTCAATGCAGCGGTACTCCAAGTTCAACAAGGAAGAGCAGGAGAATGCCGAGTTTCTGTTACGCGCATACCCTGATTTGCAGATCGCTTTTCTTGACGAAGAGGCCGGGCCCAAGGGTGGTGATCCCCGTTTGTTCTCTGTCCTGATCGACGGTCATTCCGAGTTCGACGAGAAAACTGGCAAGCGCAAACCTAAGTTCCGTGTTGAGTTGCCCGGTAACCCCATCCTCGGTGACGGAAAATCCGACAACCAGAACCACGCGATCATCTTTTATCGTGGAGAGTATTTGCAGCTCATCGACGCCAACCAAGACAATTATCTGGAAGAGTGCCTAAAGATTCGTAATATCCTTGGAGAATTCGAAGAATACTCGGTTTCTGGCCAAAGTCCGTATGCACAATGGGGGCACAAGGAATTCAAGAGGGCTCCTGTCGCTATCATCGGCACACGGGAATACATCTTCTCTGAGAACATTGGGGTTTTGGGAGATATCGCAGCAGGCAAAGAACAGACATTTGGCACCATGACTGCTCGTGCTCTGGCATGGATCGGAGGTAAACTTCACTATGGCCATCCCGACTTCCTAAACGCAATCTTTATGACTACACGAGGTGGTGTCTCAAAGGCGCAGAAGGGACTTCATCTTAACGAAGATATTTTCGCCGGTATGAATGCCTTTGGACGTGGCGGACGAATCAAGCATTCGGAGTATTACCAGTGTGGCAAGGGCCGCGATCTCGGGTTTGGAACCATCCTTAATTTCCAGACCAAGATCGGCACTGGTATGGGTGAGCAGATGCTTAGTCGGGAGTACTACTACCTCGGGACACAACTCCCCATCGATCGATTTCTCACCTTCTACTATGGCCATCCTGGATTCCACATCAACAACATTTTGGTCATCTATTCCATCCAGGTGTTCATGGTTACATGTGAGTTTTTCGTGAGTTCTTCTCTGTGATCTGCTTATTCGTGTGCCACAGTACTATACATTGGAACTCTGAATAAGGAGTTGGCGATCTGTCAAGTGGACTCCCAAGGCAACGTGTTGGGCGGTCAGCAAGGAACAGGATGCTATAACCTGATTCCTGTCTTTGACTGGATTAAAAGGTGCATCGTCTCCATTTTCTTGGTGTTCTTCATCGCCTTCTTGCCGCTGTTCCTCCAAGGTGCGTACCACTGATATGAGTTCTTCTTCTTACCGTACCAAATTTCTCCCTAGAACTTGTGGAGCGAGGAACTGGAAAGGCCTTACTGCGACTCGGAAAACACTTTCTATCGCTTTCCCCGATATTCGAAGTATTTTCCACCCAGATTTACTCTCAGGCCATCCTCAGCAATCTGACCTTTGGCGGTGCCCGATACATTGCCACAGGTCGTGGGTTCGCGACGACTCGTATTTCATTCAGTATCCTTTACTCGCGTTTTGCTGGGCCGAGCATCTACATGGGAATGAGGAACCTTCTCTTACTCCTCTACGCCTCGCTTGCCATTTGGATACCACATCTCATTTACTTCTGGTTCTCGGTCCTCTCGCTCTGTATCGCGCCATTCCTCTTCAACCCTCACCAATTTTCTTTCGCCGACTTCATCATCGATTATCGAGAATTTTTGCGATGGATGTCTCGAGGAAATTCGAGAACGAAGGCGAGCAGTTGGTACGGATATTGTCGACTTTCCAGGACGATGATTACTGGTTATAAGAAGAAGAAGCTCGGTCATCCATCAGAAAAATTGTCTGGCGACGTCCCACGTGCAACATGGCGAGCTGTCGTTTTTTCCGAAGTCATCTGGCCAATCTGTATAGCAGCCATCTTCGTCGTTGCCTACATGTTCGTCAAGTCTTTTCCGAGCACCAACGGACAAACCAACCCTAGTCCCATTATCCGCATTGCAGTAGTTGCGATTGGCCCTGTGGTTTGGAATGCCGCCGTCCTGCTCGCACTTTTCTTCGTATCACTGCTTTTAGGCCCTATGTTCGAGAAATGGACCAAGTTTGCCTCCGTTATGGCTGCGCTCGCTCACTTCCTTGCGCTAGTCGGCATCGTCTCGTTCTTTGAGTTCTTCGTACGTGATGTGCTCTCTCTTCTTTACCAGGTCTGACGCTTGGTACAAGTGGTTCCTCGAACTTTGGGATGCATCGCATGCAGTCCTCGGTGTCGTTGCGATTGTCGCCATCCAGCGCGCGATTCAAAAGATTCTCATCGCCGTTTTCCTCTCCCGTGAGTTCAAGCACGACGAAACAAATCGCGCCTGGTGGTCGGGTAAATGGTACGGCCGCGGATTGGGTAATTCTGCCATATCACAACCTGCTCGTGAATTTATCGTCAAGATTGTGGAGATGTCGTTATGGAGCTCGGACTTTTTGCTTGGCCACATTCTCCTCATCATCTTGACAGCGCCTATCCTTATTCCCTTCATTGACAAACTGCACTCGACGATGCTCTGTAGGTGGATCAAGGCGCTAGTCCAACGCTTTCTAAAGTTGTTTGATAGTTTGGTTGCGACCCTCCAAGCAGATCCGTGCACCTCTGTACTCTACAAAGCAGAAGAGACAACGCCGCTGGATTGTGAGTGTACTGCGTGGTCTGAACGGTGTATCGCTAATTTTGTCCAAAGATCATCAAGTATACCCTTCTCTACATTATAGTCGTGGCCGGTCTAGCATCATTCATTGTTCTGCGTACGTTTTACACCATTTTTCTTAGTGATTTGGTTGTTCACGCGAGATCTTGTATAGCTGCGATTTTCCGGGACCACATCACGTTGCATTGCACCTTGTGTCAGAACATTTGATGACCTCACGGACTGCACTGCCATCTTTCATTCGGATCTGCCAGCATTCAGAATCATTTAGTTGACATGTATATCTCCATTAGACTTTGCCTTGCTTGGTGTATCATAGCATATGGCTTCCAAGTCAAACGACACTCGTCCTGTAAAAGAGACGCTTAATAGGAAGACCTGCTCGTTTCTTCGCGACGTAAGGACTCGTCCAAGACTATGCATTTCATGTTCTGCCTGCGTAAGGTATCTATGTTCGTCGGGACAACATGCTGGGTATGTTGGCGATAGCTAGCATATGCGGGCCTGGCAAGTGTTACGATACCTCGCTGACCAGGGCCACCACCACAGTGACACTACAACAAGTCGATATCAGTACCGCTTAGACCGCAAGCAATGTCTATCTTACTCGTCAATTTTCTGCATGCAAACACGCCGATTAGCACAAAACTTGAGCAAATACCTCGACGATGACATACCCCACCGCGATACAACAAACCCTCGCGCGCCGCGTCACCTGTAAAGTAATATATTAAATCAAATAAACCGAGGAAAACTGGGTGACCAACGTTCAAAGGGGCTCACTCTCTTTCGATCTCGCATGCAAGCCTGGGCATATTGGACGATGCGATCTGCCATGGATTGTACTTGTTCGCTCTCTGGGCCGCCGGCACGAGCGACGAGCGAACATATTGCAACCAGTTCCGTAGGGAAGACGTTGTCAGATAGGCCATCCGTCTGGAGACGCTATAAGCACCCTCTGGGACAGTACCATTTGCGACCTACGTATGCAATCACGATGTCACCATGTCGAAGTTTTGTTTCATGTTGGGCGGCTGCGCTTGGAAGGTCCAGAAAGCTTTTGGCGCAACCCGCGTTATCAGGGTATTTTGTGAGCTGTCTTGTAAGCGGAAATGATAAATCAACACAGCAGGGGGGAGAAGTGCCAAGGGACACACAAAGGACAGTTAAAGTAATGAGTTTGAGCTGGCTCTCTGTAGATTACGGAAGAAGACCGTATGATCAGGAAGCCGCTGTCACCTAAACTGGAATGTACAACTGAGTGGTCTACAGTCGTACGGGACCTATTGCTCACTTTGCTGAGCGAAGAAGGCCCGAGGAAGAGTTCAAAGTAAGCAAGCAAGCGGTACTAGATCCTGTGAAAGAAATAGACGGTAAGATTGGTACGGTGGCCGAGCGAGGACGTCAGCCCACCGGCTTCGACAAGCTGTTCCCGGAGGACTCGACAGTAAGCAAGGTCGAGGCAGTCGTAGGGTGTGACCTCCCGTCCTCGAACGTCCTCGTGTTCGTAATCCTGAGTAGGGTCAACCTCTGGCTCCCCTACCCACGAGTCACGCGAGTAGTCGTACGCGGAATACATCAAAGCTTGAGCGAATAATGAGGGGTCGATGCCTGAATCAACCCACCCCCCGACGCCGTCAGCTACACCAAATGCAACTCCCTGGACATCACGACAACGAAGTGAGCTAGGGAGGGGGAAAGCAAGTAGGCCGCATACCGAGCCGTTGCGCATCTGTGGGAAGGGTGAGAAAGGTGTAGAACGGTATAAGCACAAAGGTGCGCGCCTCGGTATGATAGAAGAAATCCTCACCCGCGTTCTTTAACGTGAAACGCGTTGGATGTGCGAGCATCGTATCTCTCCATTTCCCAAGGTGAGAGTTTGCAGAGAAAGCGGTGTGAAGACGCGCTAGTTTTGGATCTGGAGGCTTCGGGGCCCAGCTAGCGCCTATATGAAAGGTGAGCGGACGCGCAACAGTGGAGTTGAACCTGAGCGATAGAGACCGAGGAGTGGGACGAGAGCGTGCAAGCAAGCGGAACATAAGCAGCCTCAAGCTCGGACTCAAAGACGACGTTTTGCCAGCACGTGACATCAAAGTGTACATGTGTTGTAATCCTAGTACGTGAGCTAAGTTTTGAGTTGCTCCTGTTTCCGAATCGTGTCGCGGGCTCGCGAGTAGTTGGCCCACATAACCTTCCAGTCTACTTCCAGCGTTCCCTCGCCCGGCATGCTTTGATCGGACGCAACGCCAGCCCAACCTACCGCCCGTTCATAGCATCCAAAGGCGCGCTCCATGTCACCGTCTTGCTCGTTGAGAATTCCCATCAAGTTCCATGCTTCTGCGGCAGTACGACGCGCATCGCGTAACAGCCCCACCGCTGGTTTCCGTATGGCGTGGGACTTGGTAAACAACGGAAGAAGAGGGGCATGCGGAGCAGGTGTGTGAGCGACACCTGACCCGTTCGGGTTGGGCGGGTTGAACGGCAAACCGGTGAGAGCCAAAGCAACACGCTCAGAAGATTCTGCAGCTCTCGTCAGATAGTCAAAAGATGGCCGCCGAGGTGACCGAAGCGCATAAAGTACTTCGGCGAGGTGAATGGAAATGAGGGAGGAGCGATGGAGAAGATATAACGAGTGCAACGTCTGGGGTGGGGAAGCAGGGGAGGTGCTTGGGATGCTACGCAACAGAGCGAGCGCAGCTTCCTGGAGCTGCCGAGCCTGCTGTAATTGACCCGTCGTAGAATAGTAAGCGGATAATGAGACAAGGGTGGATGTGAGCGTCCGTTGTGCTAACGGAGATGAAGGCGCAGGCTGAGCTATGACGGGGATGACAGAACCTTGAGTCTGTTGGGTCCCTTGTGACAAATTGAGTGATCGCATCCACCAAGCAAGCGCGTCTTTAGAGTCCCCGAGTCTGAAATTTAGATCTCCAAGTTTCGCGGCGACGCGGGCGGCGTCTGGCCCCTTGCCCGGGAGAGCAGCCCAGACGCGTTCGTATCTCGAGCGAGCCTCAAATAAAGCATCCTTTGTTCCAATGCGCTCCAATATAGCACCATGGCGAAGGAGGAGTTCATTGAAAGTTTGCGGGCGCAATTTCGCAGAGGCGATCTTGGTTTCGGCGATCTTGATGGCCATGTCGAGATAACTCTGAGCAAAATCCAAGCGGGCGTCGATTGCATTGAGGTTGCCCATAGCGCCGTTGTCCGAGAATGTGATGGAGCCTACGCCCCAGTTTTCTGCCATCCACGAGCCGCGTAGGAGATGCCTGGCTCTGAAGCCAAGAGCGGGGTCTGTTCCGCCGTGCTCGCCACCTGACCACCTTTCAGCGTCCTGGTGCCATTCCCACCGGCGTGTTTCATCGTCCGTGTTTGGTGCGAGCTCGACTGACTCTACCCACGAGTGAGCACCTTCGAAGACTGTCCAGCCGGTGAATGCGAGTCCGAGGGTGCCAAGGAGGGAGAATTTGGCGAAGCGGGCGAATACGCTGATGGCCACGCCCGCAGAGGCGACGAAGTGGTCCTGTACGAACTGCCCTTGCGGTGTCTGACGGGCTTCTTGCGAGTGGTGACGAGGAAAGAGGCGCAGTCGGATGGCGCGCCTTGACAGAGTGGATCGTAGCAACATGATCATTACCGCCACTGCCACCACAGATACTATGTAGC